>JAOTRR010000018.1:4212162-4222691 GCA_028570945.1 Gogo arcuatus | reverse complement strand
TTGCAGGAGTTAGTTGGGGTTATTCAAAAAGACAACCATGATTGTGAAACAGCCCTTATATTGTTTAATACTTTGCTTTGAACTATGTAGCCTATGATTAAAATATAAAGCTTCTACACACATGCTTAAAGATGCAATACAGTGGAGTGTTTCCCATTAGAAACACAAGTTAGCCAAAACAGCGTAAGTATAAAATGAACAAATTCTTGAAAAGTTCATAAGGAAGCTAAATTTCACTGAGGACTATGGCAGTTTTCAGTCACTTTCTGAGGATCAGAAATCCAGGATTCAGGATCCAAATAAAGTGAATGCTTTATGGTCAGAGTTAACAAGTTAAATAAAAGGGGATAGAATGGAGCAGTCATGAATGTGAGTGCAGAAAAATGACCAGTTACACGAAATGGAAAATAAAGCACCAGCTATACATGAGTAGTAACTGAGTGTTTCTTGGTTCACTCCTAAGTGGTGTGTGTGTGTGTGTTTGTGTAGAAAGCCATTGTGTAAATTCATGTATTAATTATCATTCTGCTACCAGACTTGGATGATAATGACTGCAACACTGATGATAAGAAATAAGTGTTGAAATAAAAATAAATGATTCAATTTTTCTTTGACGCACTGTGATGAATCACTGATTTAATAGATGCCCTTACTAAGGTTGTGACCAATATGAGTGCATAAAAATTGATGGCGGTCTTTTGTTACATTCACATTTTATCTAGGTTTGTACTTATTCAGAGACAAAGAAAAGATATGCCTGTGGTTTATTGATGTGTGTTCTTTTAACGCAGAAATCATAATGTTAAATCTTCGGTACCTCTCTGTTAATCACGTTAACCTTGCCTGTGTTTATAATCACAGACAGTGTCGTTCTTGTATTCCGTAACTAGTCAAGCCTTAGTTCCTGTAAAGAACCATGGCACAGTACATTGTTACTGACATTAAATTGATGTTGGTTCAGTCCTTAAGCACTCCTTTAACTACATAGAATATGATGTTTACAGTGTTTGCTGAGGAAAGCTGACCTATAACGTAATAAAAAAAAGAATACTGTACATATGGGACCAATGTGATACTTTAGATAAGGCAATATCAATAGGAAAGATTGAACTATGTTTTATACCATAATACCGTTGAATGCTTGGTTCTTATTGGTCAGAAGGTGTTCCTTAATTTAACATTAGATCCAGCTGCAAGATTTATATTAATGTATTAATGCGCTCATTTTAATATACGGGTTACAAAGGGACTTCTATGGCGAACGTTCCACAAACAGATTTTTTTTTTTGTAGTTATTGATATGGTGAAGTTTTCTGTGAGTGGATGTTTGCTTGGCATTTTTGGAAGGAGTTTCCAGTGTCTGCGTTTTGTAACTTCCCAGAGGTAAAGCTGTTTTCTGAAACGGGGAAGTCTTCAGGACTTTTGGCTTTGTTTTCTCAGTATCAAGGCAATCTGCATTTGTTTTTTGTTCTATTACATTTGAAAGAGTAAAAAAAAAGAGGGTCATGAGGGAATGCTTGTTTATATCTGCTATAATGTAAGTGACAACGTGGACTAACTTGTTTAAAAGTGTATTATGTAAGATTAGACTTTTTGTTGTTGATGATTTCAAGATTAGGTCTCTAATGGTTAGGTGGGTTTAACATTTGAAGGAGTCCTTGCCTTGTTCATTAAGCTCATTTTAGGTTATTTGTACAACTAAGGATGCAGTTAATATGGCAGTCTAACCTCAACAACAAACTAAAGATAGATCTGTTCAGATCTGTCATGGAACCCGTCCTCCTTTACGGTGCTGAGACATGGACCCTAACACTCAAACAACAGCAAAGACTAGATGGGACTTACACCAACCATATACATGACGTGTGCAAAATATCCACTGGTACACTCATGCCACCCTGGAGGAGATCTACGAGGACTTACCACCCATCTCTGTAAGACTTAGACAGAGGAGAGTGCTGTTCACTGGGCACTGTTTCTGAGCCAGAGGAGAAGCTATATCCCGCCTTCTCTTCTGGAGCTCAAGCCATCGCCCAGTGAAATCTCGAAAACTCACCTCCCCTGCCATAATCTCCAGGGACTCTGGGATTGGTGTACAAGATCTTCATGTGGCCATGGCTGACAGGAAGGTGTGGCGCAATGTTGTAAGAGGAATCTCTGAAGGATGATGATTACAATTAAGGAACAATTTAAAAAATGCTAAAAAAAATCATATATTGCACCTTATAATGGATGGTTTATTCCTTACTCATTTCCTACATGAATATTATGGTAAAAGTCAGTATTGTGACTACAGAAATGAGTTTTACACATACTTACACAAAAACATGGCATTTATTATTATTATTATTATTATTATTGTTATTATTATTACTTTAATGTATTAACATATAGGATGTTCTATTGTTTAATTCCCAGGACATTTGAACAGAGACGTATATTTTACTGTTCTTTAAAGTTGACATTCCATGTCTGGAACTTTTTGTCAGGAAAGTTTGCAAACAAATCAGGTTAACAACCTCCAAATCCTGTTGAAATCTTGCCATATTTATCCTATGCAGAGTTTGAGGCTTTTGTTTCCCCTTTTTTTCTTACATTTGGTTCTTGACCCTTTTGATTGTCTACCCACTTCACAGCTATGGATTATAAAAATACCAGAAATGTGTTTGTTTGTTTGTTTGTTGGGGGGGGGGGCAGAACCACTCATTTCAGGGTATGGATAGGTGATTTAGTAGTCTTGATAAATCGATGTCCCAGTTATACACAGAAAAAATGGTAATATGGAAATGCTTGATTTTTGGAAGGTTTAGAATTCAACAGCAGAGATTTGCATGTTTCATTCAATAATAACAAAGTCTCTGATTGGGTCTTGGTTCAGTCTGAAAGGTGTACAAACAAAACACATTTCAGATGGTTTTCCTTGTTAGAGTGCCAGGGTTGAGCACAATAGCAACAAGGTGGGAATTGGTGAATAAAATGAAATGCAACTTTAATGTGGAGAGAAAAAGAAGCCTATGTGAAGAGGGAAAAAAAGGAAAAAAACAATACCAATACAAAAACCCACTCAGTCGTAGGGTAACAAACAGCTGAAAAACAAACTAGAAATAAGACAGGGCTTGCTTACAGCATTCATTTCAAGACTGAGAAGCAAATACATATTATCAGTGTCCTCTGAAAACATGGTTAATTAGCATGAGGTGTAATCTGTGTGCCATATCAGATGCAACTGCACTTAATATAGGAGACCTCCTGCAGATCTGCTTATAGTGTTTCACCTTCTGGTGTATATACAGAGGTCACTTTATTATATCAAAGTGCAAATATTTAATTGTGCATATGCCCCTACTGTGATCAGTCTAGCAGAATAAGACTGAAATTGACCCTTGGGCTCCAAGTGGCATGGGTTCTATTTCCTAGTAGGATTTAGTTTGGATTAGATTTCCTCATTGTGTTCTTATATTCTATGATCCTATTATATACTAATGTGAGCTACAAACTGAGGGAGATTTATACAGGGCACTAAGGTGGTAATGACCAGATTAGGAAGTGGTGAGTGTAATTTGGTGAGGTTGTGGATTTCAGCATGGGTTTCCAGTAGCTTTTAAACAAGACATATTTTATTAAGTATTGAACCTTAACCAGTTACTATCTGTCTCCAGCAGAAAATACACCAGAAATGTAATTATACCTCCTTATAACTTAGAATCAGATGTGGGAGTTGCCAAAGCAACAGATTAAAAGCAAATCTTGTACAGAAAAGTAGCTCGGTCAAGCCTGGTGTGAATGGACGGAGCGCTTGATGAGATACTTGATGTGATGTTCACGTGTCACTTCCACTGAATTTATGGTAAGAAGTTAAGTTTCCTGATGTCGCCCTTTTTCACGCAATGCACATCAATATATTGATGGATGGACACAATGTATAGAGATCTACGACTACTGGTGGAAATTTCAGGGTCCTTGTAAGTGTGATTTACTAATAAAAACACCACACCTTATTTAGCAGAGTAAAGTTCAGAGCTTTGTCATTCTAGTCATATACTCATATATGATGCGGGATCAATGAAGTGGCATTCTCTGTGGCCTTGGTATAGACAACTGACAACAGTGCAGTACAAGATAATCACTGGACAACATGTAGTACAAATTAGGAAAGGTTACAGTCCAAATAGACAAGATACAAGACAATAAATACAGCCTGTGCAAGTTGACCAAGTACATGAAGAACAACACAATAAATACAGCAAACAACAGTTCTACCAGCTACAGGCATGGTAATGTGGAGTATGACATACTGTACATACAGTAAACAGCAACTGACTGGAATAGTGTGTCCTGAGTAAAGTCTTGTCACCAAAATTAGTTGCCCAAGAAGTAATTGGCCAAAGTGGTGAGTGGTGAATAATGCCATTTCTGAGTATCATATGATGTATGAATAGCCCACACATGGTTTCACCATTCATCAGGATGGGTGAGCTTCAGTGACTTAATGAAGAACTTTTATTATTTTTTTCTACACGTTTACATTTTGTTCATTTGACAGATGCCTTTATCCAAAGTGCCTTACATTTGAGCTGAGCAGATGAGGATTGAAAGACTGGCTCAGGACGGCATTCATATTGTTGACTAGTTTGTGTGTAATTCGCTTAAGTGAGTAATACTATTTTCAATTTCATTTCATTATCTCTCTCTCTCTCTCTCTCTCTCTCTCTCTCTCTCTCTCTTTTTTTTCTTTCCAAAATGTACTGTTTTAAATTTATTTTTCAAAATGTATTGTTTAAACCCCAATGGATGTCTTTCCATCTCTTTTTGATGGATGTATTGGCCAAAATTGTGATGGCCATATATTTGAATATGTGCTTCAATAAATTTACAGAATATGATATGAAATACAGGTGGCATGGTGGTGCAGTGGTTAGCACTGTTGCATCACAGCAAGAATTTTCTTGGTTTGATCCTCACAACAGTCTTGGGCCTTTCTCAGTGGAGTTTGCATGTTCTCCTCGTGCCTGTGTGTGTTTCCTCCAGGTGCTCCGGTTTTCTCCCACAATCCAAAGACATGCAGATTAGGCCAACTGGCTATTCTAAATTGCCTATAGGTGTGAATGTGAGTGTGAATGGTTGTTTGTCTCTGTGTTAGCCCTGCGATAGATTGGCGACCTGCCCGGGGTGAACCCTATCTCTCAACCGAAGTCAGTTGGGAAGCCAGCATCCCCCAGGACCCTGACGAATAAGTGGTATTGCCACGATTGACAGGGTTAGAGACTGGATGCATGCACTCAAAGTGTTTATTAAATAAACAGCAAACAGATCCAAATCACGAGGCAAAAACATGGTCATAAACAGCCAAGGGTCAGGCAATCTACAAACAACATAAACTAGAAGAGAACAGGAGCAAAACAAGAAAACCAAACAATGTCAAAACCAGAAACACAATACACAATCAGGGGCAAACCAGTGGCGGGACATGGGAGGAGATGAGATGGATGGATGGATGGATATGGAATACTGTGTGTTTCCAGTAGGCCACACATTAAAAAATAAATAAATAAAATAAAACATCTGTAATTACCAAAATTGCCAAAAAAAAAGGGTTCGGATTTAAACTCTTGTTTCACTGCATGGGACCACTATGTTTGGTTGATCTCAAATCTGTAATATTTTCTATTGTTTGTTTCCACCACAATACAACTGGTTCTCAACCAGTAGCTACACTAATAGCCTGAAACCGAAGAACCAGTGATGTCACAGGCTTAGAGCAATCTGATATGCTACCTTCTACTTCATATCTGATGTTAAATCTGCTTATTTTATTGAACAAATTCCTATAGTATTGCTTCAGAATAATCTGTATGGCTTTGATTACATCTCCAAAGTGCAAACCACACATTCTTTACACCTTGCATTGAGTTATTGCTATAGCAACAAATTGGAGTTATTTCTAATCATAATCTATCCATTACTTCACACTGGACTACACCACTAATTTATACAAGTCTGACATTTGGATCTTTTAAATTGTACACATGCAACAATAAACTAAATAAAATATTTAGACTGGCATGCCATCTCGGATGTATTCACACCTCCTGTCACTGTTCTAGGATGTGCTCTGCACCCACTTTGACCCTGGCCAGGATAAAGCAGTTAATGGAAGTTCAGTGAATGACTTCCAACTTTTTTCAAAGTAAACAAAGGGAATTTGAATATGTATCGAAGGAGTTTGAGGACAGGCTTTTTCCAGCTACAAAGACTCAAAGGATTACAAACCAGAACATAACCTTTCAGATCAAGAGGTTGTTGATGGTAATTAGGCTTTAAATAGCAGTTTGCCCAGATCTTTTCCACTGTGCCTGTCAAGTGGAGAGAAATGGTAACTTCAAATGTGCTTCCCTACTGCTCCATCACTGTCTTCCTGTTTTGTGAGTTTAGTCCCCCCCCTTTTTTTTAAAGAGAGATTATAAACCTGCATTTTATAGTCCCAAGCTTTTGCTCTATGGCTTTTGATCTCCCATTTCTTCCAAGTCCACAATTCCTAAGTGCTTTATAATCTCCATGTTAGAAAAAGATTAATGGAAACTAAAAAAATCAATGAGATTGCCCTATAAAGAGTAACACACCAAATGGTAGAACAATTTCGTCCTTGAGAACATCTTAGATTTCAATATTATTGCAGTGTCTTCACTAACTGCTCAGGGTTGTGGTGAACCCAGAGCCTATTCTGAGAAAACTCTTGAGGCCAGAATTCACCCTGGATGGTCCACTAGTCCAGTGTAGTGCACCATGAACACATCTGTTTATGGTAATCCAGCATGATTTTGTGAGGTGGGAGGAAATCCATGTGAACAACATGTGAAACTCCACACACAGTCACCTGAGCCCCGGATCGAACGGGGGAGTCTGGATATATGAAATGGCAATGTTACCAACTGTGGTGCCACAGAAATCATATTTGTGTGCTTGAAATATATTTGATGTGGCTTGTCTGAAGTCCTGATCTTTATGTTCATGCTAAAAAATAACTGCTAAGACCTTCTTGCTTGGATCTGCAGACATCAGGAAAACACTCAATGATCTTAGTCCTGAGATTACTCGAAGAAAAACACATAGAACTGGAAATCCTACATGAAATTATTAGCTCAAAATATATCATTACATCTGAATCCAGCAGCTTGACTGCCTTGTGTTAAATGCAAAGCAAATAGGCATATGCTGTATATTTCCACATTGTGTGTATAATAGTAGCTCCAATTTCCAAGTTGAAATTTTTAGCTGTAATTTCTTTATTTAGGATGTCTAGGAGTACAAAACAGCTTGAATAGTTCAATAATACACTGCTGGCTCTTATTTATTGATTTCACATTCATAAACCTCAAGTCATTTATTTCATCACATAAAATTGGTTGCTGGATAACAAATAAAACTGGTTGCTGGAGAACAAATTCTCCCTCATTGCACTCCTACAGACTTACATGAATACATATACAACCAAATAGCATGAAGCCACCATCATTGTTACCAAATTAAGCTGCCAATATCAATTATATCCACTGAAAAAAAAAGGTAGATATTGAAGCATTATGGTTTGATCTTTGATATATATATAGGGTGGTGCTGGAAGCAGACTCGGGAGGCAGAGGTACTGTGCAGAAAAAAAAGAGCTTTTTATTTATTTATTTATTTATTTATTTATTTATTTTAAGTGAGGTTGCAGTGAGTGTGTTTGTGGGTTGCTCTTGGTGCTGGAGCGGTGTCCTAGGGTGTGATGTGCAGGCTTGGTGGCTGGCTCTCGCTTACTGGAGTGTCTCTGAGGTGTCCGAACGAGCTGCTGACTACGGCGTGCAGGGTGCGCTCATGTCTGCTGTCTACAGGCACAGAAAGTAAGCGTTAGGACAGTTTGCATGGCGAGAGTGAACTTACTTGTCTGTGATCTGTACCATCACCTTTTTATACTCCCTGGGTGCCTCACGGAGGACAGATCATTAGCACGTTCTAGCCAAGCAGAGTCAGAAGGGCCCGCCCTTTGGCCACGTGCGCACTGTTGGTCCATAACACTGGTGGTGCTGAAATGCTGCAGCAGAGCATGCCGCTGTCCGTTCAGCACCATTGGAGCGGCATGGCAAGGAGCGCTTGCTTGTTTGAAG
Source organism: Gogo arcuatus (assembly GCA_028570945.1). Taxonomy (NCBI): domain Eukaryota; kingdom Metazoa; phylum Chordata; class Actinopteri; order Siluriformes; family Anchariidae; genus Gogo; species Gogo arcuatus. The sequence continues at coordinate 4,214,547 of JAOTRR010000018.1, read as the reverse complement.
GCAGTACGTCACCACACCAAAATAAACTATACTGATTTCCCCCCACTGCAATATTGTGGAATATTTGTGTAGATTCATGATCTTATTCCAAGCAGTTCCAGGTTTTAATAGCACAAAATGTAGAGAAGTTCAAGGGGTTAAATACTTATTCAAGGAACTGTCTTCTAAACTAGGCTAAAAGTCACTCCCACCTTGGCAACCTTGTGCATTACTCTTTAGTTCAGTGTTAGTTATAAAAGAATTGAGTCTGTTTTGCTTGAAGTATTTGTATACTGTATTTGTGAGCACAACTATGATTGGGGGTCGAAGACTCAAAGTAACTGAACCTAACTGGAACTTCTAGTGCTTAATCTTCTCCATCTATATACACTTCTTTACTTATGACTCACTTTCTGATGCTGTGAATGGTTTCACATGGATAACCTAAAGATTTCGACCTCCCAAAAGGAGTTTATTCCCAAGTATCATGCTTGCTTTAGTGGATAATGTCACCTGGATACTGTAGATTTGTACCCAGGAACTGCTGCTGTAATCATAAAGACAGTCCTGTGCTCATCCTAGGACTCCTATTCATGATCTGCTCATACTGAACATCCTTTCACTACACTTAGTAATTTTTGTCTTTACCTTTACTACACTGGTACACTGTAATGATTTATAATTCCACTATCCAGTGTCACCCAGAAGAGGTTCTATTTTGAGTCAGGTTCCTTTCAAGGTTTCTTCCTTATGTCTACTCAGAGTTTTTCCTCAGTACTGTCACCTCTGGATTGTCCATTTGGGATCTAAATCTGCATTCATGTTTCTGTAAAGCTGCTTTGTGACAGTCTATTATTAAAAGCGCTATACAAAATAAATCAAATTGAATATATCATTTGTGAGCCTGGAAGTGTAAAAAGAGATATAGTTTTTGTTCTCCTTTAATATACTGTAAAATATGTTGTAGGGACAGAAAGAGGTGCCGAAAGATGATATTAAAATTCTGACATTGTTTTGTTTTGGCAATTAAATAGCCATACTTTAACAATACGCAGTGCATAAGTGTCTCTTACACATTGAGGAGATGTCTGTCCTTCAAACAGTTGTTGTTTTCCATCAAATAACATGTGTCATGTATCATTGCTCTCAGCGTGTTCGCATTGTCCTGTGTTCAGGAGAGCGATCACTCTCACACTTTCTTGCTATTGACGCAAGCATGAGCCGTCACTGTTTTATTACACAACGACATTTCTTCTACGACGCAGACAGAATGCCATTTCCCTAGACAACTTGTTAACTTTTAAGGGTTGATGTATTCAGGAGGAGGATCGGGACGAGGTCGATAGAAAAAGTGCAGGGAAAACAAATGCAGGAGATTAAGTGGGTGTCAAACGGAGAATGAAGTGTGCAAGGGGAAAATATCGATCTGAATGGTCTGGGTCTGTGGTTTGGATCTGAGAAAATGAAGCACTAGTTAAGTCTCAACTGCTACTGACACACACACACACACGCGCTCGCACGTTCACTGAGAGCCATCTGTTCTCATCTCACACTGTCGGCTGTGTCTTAACTTGTGTGAAGTATCAATAAGACTTGTTCAATTTATTATTATTTCTGAAACAAACTTTGGAATTAAAAATGAACTTTTTATTTCACTTGTCACTCTACTGAAAATTATAGCTTCCATTTAGGAAATGTTTTAAATTATATGATTTTACTTGAAAGACTCCATTCCTGTCCTGCTGATTTCTAAATGAAAGTAATCAACTGTATTCATGCAGTATACTGTATGTATTGATGTGAAGCTGAAACCCTGCAAATGTAGCCTCCAAAAATGAAATAAATATATAAAAATCTCTATTTACTTACTGTACCGGAAATGGAGGTTTATTCACAGACAGAAAAGGAATAGAAGGGGGGCATTTTCTCTCTCTAAAGGCTAGTTCCTAGTATTAAGCCTTTTTTTATTGGTTGCTTTATCACCACATAGATTAGTACTCTGGATCAGTGAATGTTACAGAAAAGCAGATTTTTCTCTCCATAAAGTAGCCAGTGCTTTTGAACAAAGTTCAAAAATATTTTAAGAATCTCATGGGGAAAACTTCTTCTTGTAGTACACGGGTATTCAACTAAAATGTGTTAAGGTCCAGAAAAAAAAGAAAAAAAGAAAAAAAAAATCCTTACTTACTAGCATAGAAAGATGTATGTCTCCGGCCAATCATCTTTAAACATTCTGTTTTTGCATTTTTTTTAACAGCCCGTGTAGTCAGTTCACTAATCGGGGGTGCACTTCACCAAAGCATAGTTGCTAACTACAATAGCAGCTTACATATACTCACCGGCCACTTTAATAGGATCTTGTTCTTGATTGTAAGATTCCTGTTCTTGGCTGGCAGGAGTGGAACC
>JAOTRR010000018.1:4091685-4101980 GCA_028570945.1 Gogo arcuatus | reverse complement strand
AGATCATACTTTGTCAATTCAACCTTCTTCAGTACAGACAGATCAAAACCTATCAACGTGTGACGTTCACGTAACGTTTCTGACCCGACCTAATTCAGTTTTGTTTGAGGCTCTGTGTTCAGGTTGGGTTTCACTTCTCTGACTCTTCCATCTGTTAAATGACAACCGTGTTAGTGAACTTGCAAGCCTCAGTACAGTTCGTGCCAAAAAAACTCATTAGAAATTTGTTTCTTATATTTTCCCAGACCGCACACGCCTTGGCTTTGCCTCTTCACCACTGACACTAATGCTCATCAAACAGAACGCTGTTTGCTTTAGTGAGACAGGGAAACGGAAACTGCTAACAAGTTAGTGAGACGATATGATTCTGTACAGACTTTGAAGGAAATGTGTGTCCACGAGCTTTTTTGAAGCCTGGGAAGATTTTACAGCTCATGCTGATTCTATTTGAATGGATTTCACAGGATTTGTCTTACAGTAATCAAACTTTAAAGCACTTTAGATGGAAGTAATCTGCATTATGAATAAATGTCTGCAGACATGTTTACATATGTACCAGTGTGTGTGTGTTTGTTATTTGTAGCAGTATTAGTATAATTCCAGGTGTAATCAGTGCCATAAGAGCCTCATTACTGCTTCCTGCCAGGTAAGGAGTAAATACTTGTCCTACACAAGATGGAGTTACTGTTATCACCCTGAAGTTGATTATTTTCCAATAACAGCACCTCATAAAGTGTTTCCTTCCTCTTATACCACAATAGTTTGCCAAGGATTACATATTTGTCTTAATCACAGAATGACACATTGTAGTTTTAACCAGTTATAGTTACATTTACTGTTATGGAACACGTTATGGATGACATATGTTCATTCCCTTGTCAAGTGACACTAGACAATTGTGTGCATCTGTGAGGTCATGTATGCGGCAGGGGGCGGATAGCGCTTTCATTCAAATGGGTTACGCTGTCTTTGACATAGCATAAGCAGCAGATTGAAACGTGTATGATGTGTATGATGCATCAAAACATGTATGATAAGGGAGAGCTGGCTGATGGGTGGGAATTGGCATATGACCAAATTGGGTACAAAATGTGGGAACATGTTAGTTCCTGTTATCACTTTATAGTAGCTATAAACAATTGTTCCTTCACCAGCTTTTCTTCTGTCTCCGTCTCTTGAAATTAATAAAGCACTTTCCAACCAATCAGATTGGAGAGTTCAACAGCATTGTGGGTTTTTTTTTTTCCTATTCTAATGGGTGACACTGTCCTTGACATTAGTCCATTAGCTGTTACCCAAACACAGCCAAATTTTATTCAGTCGAAACATACAATTTTACTGTGCTCCACCAAAGTTTGCCCTTCACTGATACAATGTGAAGACAACTCCAAAGTTTAAAGAGTATATAGATAAAGAAAGAGAGGGATGAGGCCTTGCCAAATCTCACTCTGTGAATTTAGAGATTAAATGATGTTCATTTCTTCTATACAGGAATTCAAGTGCTTATTTACAAGCCTTGCTGACTTTGAAAGCTATGAATGTTAAGGAGCCAGACTTCATCATGGTGGTAGTCACAAGTGTCAAAGCATTCACACTAATACGCTTTAGCTTAGAGTCACAGTCTGAATGGAGCATGCATGCATCTCAAAGATCATTTCAATGGTGTTGTAAGTGTTGTTTAAAAACCCAAGCTGTGGATATTTGCCCTTATTGCCAAAACACATCTCCAGAAATGTTTTTTCTTTAATTTATTTATCCCACACATGGCTTTCAAAGTGCTGTTTCCTTAAACTCCGGGGGCTAAAGAATCAAAAATGCTTCCTGCAGAGCCAGTCCATAGGAATGGATAGAAAATATTTTCTGTTTAACATCCCTCATTGGTTCTGTAATACTAGATGCCGGTTTTGCCTTTGTGTGTTTTCAAGCTTTTTTTTTCTATTGTACTTATTTTTCTAAAGCTTACAGCTATATTAGGACTCAGTGGTGCTGTAAGTGTTAGCATGCAGCTCTATTTCTGTGTGAACAAGCATCCATAATCTTACACTTTTGATCCTTCTCTCATGAGATGCACCTCGCTAACAACCCCAGAACCCCTTTACTCCATTCATAAAGTAAAGAAAAAAAAAGAAAAACACTCATTTCCCTCACCTAAAAGTTGAATTACTTCCATGGTTTACCATGGTTACTGTAGATCACTCACATAGTGTTTTTTTCCTGCTCCACATTGAGAGCCATCTGTTGCCTTGAGCAATTAGAACTGACCCCTTAATTCCCACCCTTGATCCATCTAGTAATGGAAAGGGACCATGGGAATACCAACATTTGGGATGTTATATTACTCACAGTATAGCACAGAGGGTGTGTAGCTCATTCTTTCTCATGTAGCCTTTCAGCATATATCTGTGACGAAATCTATAAACATATATGGACTGAAAGCTCAAGTATGTGGAAGAGGGTAGATAGCATTTTCCTTCAATTGTGTTATGCTGCCTGTGATGCAATATAAGCAGCAGTTCAAAAAATATGGTTGGCTGGCTTCAAGTATCTTGGAGGAACCACGTGTTAGCTTTCACTGTCTAGTTAGCTGTCATCTGCTAAGCTAGAGCTGGCTGGTGGTGGGGACTATCGGGTGATCAAATTGGGGAGAAAATGTAGAAGGGGTAATCTATAGACTGATGCCTATAAGGTATACAGTACCTTGCACATGTCTTCAACCCCCTTGTACCTTTCCACATTCATCCTGGACTTGAAATGCTTTTGAGGGTTTGCCATTTGATCGTGAAAATATATTTTTCTTAACAGTGACTCAAAGGATAATTTAAAATAAGCAGACATTCAGTGGTTGTATGAGTATCTACCCCCATGGGTCATTCCTCAGTAGAATCACTTTTGGCTGCTCTTACAGCTGCAGGTCTTCTGGGGTATGTGTCTGTCAGCTTTGCACATCTGGATCATGATATTTTTATCTAGTCCTCTTGGCAAAATTGCTGAAGCCCCATCAGAGTGGGTGGAGAATGTTGGTGAACATAAATTCTCAAGTCTTGCCACAGATTCTCAATCAAATTGAGGTCTGGGATTTGACGAGCATTCTAACACATTCAGGGTCTTGGTTTTGAACCACTCTAGTGTAGTTTTGGCAGTGTGCTTAGGTTCTTGTCATGTTGGAAGGTGAACCTCTGATCCAGTCTCAAATCTCCTGCAGACTGGAGCAGATTTTCTTCTACGGTTGCCCTGTGTTTTGGTCCATCCATCTTACCCAGTTACTCATCCAATTTTGCCAGTTTCCCAGTTGATGAAATCCATCCCAACAACATGATGCTACCGCCACCATGCTTCATAGCAGGGATATTGATCTCAGGATGATGCATATATTGAAGAAGTTGGACTGAATCTACTGAACCAAATCAATTACTCATTCTGTTTTTCAGAAGTGATTTTTTGTTTTTTTTTAGTTTGAGAACACAGAGTATGGAGACACAGCCTGAAGTTTGCTGGTAACACCTTGAAGGTCACTGCTGAGAATCCAATGGAGCTTAATATAAATCCATATTCTAAAGTACTTTGGTAGCATGTCTATGATATTGACCACATAAACAGACAAACAAATTAAAAAAAAAAATCTTTAATGTGTTTGGTACAAGGAAGTTTGGTATTTTGATCAGCTCCTATCAGGTTTGGGGAGTTGCCATCAGCACTATGTGAAGTTTACTCCACTGCACTAAATCACTGCCAGAGGATTTGGTGTTAAGCTCTCTCAGTTTTTGAGTGTAGGGTGTTAATGAGCCAGTCTAGGATGAAATGGATCTCTGAAACCCCCCTAGCATTTTGCTACAACGCATTAACCACATGCTACAAGCTATGTTGAAAAAAGTCCAAAAGTAATCGTTCATGACCTAACACTAATTCAATCTTGGCAAATGAACTCAAATCAGATCCCAACATGTTTAACAGGGCAATCAGATATATTTCAGTTTCACATTCATTTTTAATCCAAAAGGACAGTCATTCTGATTAGCATTAGCACTAAAATTGGCATCCACTTGCCTTTAGCTATATGTATTTTAAAAAAGAAAAACAAACAAACAAAACCAAGCAGACCATGAAATTCTTCCACAAAGCTTTTTCAGAAAATAATGCCAATATGTCTATACACACACTGTCTAACAAGTGCCTGGAGTAAACACAGTAATCTTTTGTATGTCGGTGCTTCACGCGTATTTCACGCTTGCTCTGGTCTGCATATGGAGATCGCCTCAGAGCTTTCACAAGCATTCTCTTTCTCCTCTTTTTTTTTTCTTTCTGCTTTGAGAGGAAAAGAAAATGTTTGCAGAACAGAAACATCAATCCAACTGAACCTGTTTCTTTTACCCTACAATGATTTCATTTTTCTAAAATACAAATGCTGTCTCCTTCACTCGTTTCCCTCCATCTTCCTCCTTCAAATACAGATATCTGACTCAATTCCTCAGACAAATGGCAAATATGTATGCATATGGAAAGAATTTAACATTTCAGTATTCTCAAGAAAATGAGCTGGTTGAATAACCTAGGGTGTTATTTTATAAATGTATTTTATAAATGTGCATATATGTATTTTTAATAAAATAAGAATCTGCACAGAAGTCCCAGTGGGTGGTATACTGATAGGAATGATACCTCAGTAGAAATTTGTTAAGCAGTTAAAATTTCTGAGTACCATTTCTATTACAGTTGTGAAAATTCTCAAAGTAGATTGTATACTTGTCCTAAAATGTTACTTCTTGTAAAACTACTGCTCCTATGGACATGGTCATGAGTGTTACATTGAGTGGGTGTTCTGATTGCATAAACCATAAGGACCATAAGGCGTATGCTGTCTGTGCTGCTTGTGATCAAAAAAGTAGCTTAGGTACAAAGCTCCTGGCTATCCTCAATGTAATTATTTTATTTTTGGTGTGGATCCATTGTATATAGATGGAAAAAAGAGAGTGCATTCAGCAAAGGTCCTGAAGAAAGTTTCTGCAACAATGCAAATTTGGTGAGCCAGCCAGGAGTGAGAATACACCTACAGAATATTATATATATATATATTGTAAATCCTATTGAGGTGAAACTGAATTCTGACATTTCATATCAAATAACTTTTGCAAAACAACATAGAAATGAAATGTCAAGCTGTCTGATATTATTAATTTTTTAAACCTCTTTTTTTATTTGTAAAGTCTTTACAAAACAGGAAATAAAACTATCAACTCAGAAAACACAGCAAATATGTGAAGAAATGAGTTTCAATGTACTGCACTAGACTGTATATAAGACAAATAAAGACTTCTTCTTCTTCTTCTTCTACCACTACCTTTTTCCCCAATTTCTCTCCCCAATTTTGTCACCTGCCAATTCCCACCCATCAGCCAGCTCTCCCATCACTCCCATTCAGAGAGAATGGCCACGAATCCTAGTTGAACCATCAGAACACCAGCCGAACTCGCAATCAACAATGAGGCAAACTTTCCAAAATGTTCACACCTCAGTGATTTTTTTTTTTTAAATCTATGCCTGCGCAACCCTGACTTACTGGATAAAGCACTTACTGAAGATTAATGAATGAGATTAACTACTGGTTGAAACAGTGTCACCTACCCTAATGGTTATTCTGCTCCTCTTCTGTGGGAACACTTCTAAAAAATTCTATGTAGAACCCTAACAAGAGTGTTCCCTGTCAAAAAGGATTCCAAACTAGAACCCTTTATGAAGCTAAGAACTGTTAACCATATAAAGTATCCATTTTGGAAGCATGGTGACATAAATGCTGCCTTTTTTCAAAGACTGCTTACAGACAGCTATCCTTTAATTAAGGAATAAAACACGATGGGGTGTTTTATTATAGGAAAATTATCAATGATGTGGTGGCAGGACATACTGTTAGTGTTAATAAGTTAATAAGACAGATAAATGCAACTTGTCAGGGTACTGAGAAACCAGAAAGTGCAAACTCCTCTATTTTGAAGTCTTTCTTGGGATGGAGAACTTGCTGAATGTTACAAAGCACTGACACTGAAGACTCCTTCAGTGAATGTTAAATACACCTCTCCTTATATAAAAATATAAATAATTCTGATTTCTTTGTTAAGTAACATGTTTTACTCCGTTAGGTTTAGATTTGTCAGACTTGCTGTTAAAGAACATCAACAACAACAACAATTAACCAATCAGATTTGGGAATTTAGTAACACTTTTGTATAATATATGCTATGTTTCTCTGGCTTTTCATTTATCTTGCCCCATTTTTTAAAAAATTGCTAATAAATATAGTCTGTATGTGATGCACACAATATATTTATAATAAATCCTACAGAAGAGCAACTCCTGGGTCAGTGTCTTCCTCAGAGCATCACGTGAGGCATTTCAGGTCCACTTCTTGTGCAGCGAAAGCACAGCAACAGCCAGGGAACTAGTGAACTCCAAGATTGTAGTTGGAGGTTGTTGCATGTTTGCAATATCGGGTGAAAAATTCCTTACTTACACACTTTATCAGAACATGACCCGACCTGACTGGCTCAGCGAGACTCAAACAGCTCCGACTGCAAAGGGCAGACAGATAGACAGCTAATGCAAACGGATTGAACATGTGAGGAGGGTTTGAAGGGAGGGAGGGAGAGAGAAAGAGAGAGAGGTGAAAATCATGCTGACACAGTGGATGACACATCCACCAAATGTCACTGTCAGTCAAACAGTAAAGGGGCCAAGAGGAAAGAGAAACAAACTGCCGAGTGAAATGAATAGAAAAGAAACATCAAGATGAAACGTAAAGTAGTTTTATGGGCTAATTGAAATTCGCTTACAAATGGATTCACATTGCCACACACACAGATGCAAAATAAGTCAAGGCAAAATAAAATCAGGCAAGAATAAAAGAAAATGTTACATAAATTAGCAGAAGTGTGCTTTTCCGTCTCTCCAGGTAATTGAGGGGTTCATTCTAAAACCATTCACTTATAGAAAAGCATCTCCCACTTCTCTGTCTTGTCCTTGAGAGGAGAAAAAAAATCACTGGATTGAAAGGAACCTCAATTCTATGGCTATTGGCAGCTGAACATTACTGAGCATCACTCACAGAGTTGTACAGGATTAGCATTGACATCCTGAAGGGTGGCGTATTCGTGGCTGGAGTATCCAATTTCTTCCTCACTTTTAGCATTACATACAGTACAGTAGATAGACAGAAAGAGATTTCTAGATCTCTAAATGATATTTCCAAACCGTCTCTGAAATTCTGGGTGCATTACTGGACATATCTAAAAGAATTTTCCTATGGTCTTGCTAAAAAAAAAAGCTATTTGGAAATGAACTGAAAGTAAGTGTTTGCCCTATTGTTGGGAGCTAGAATCCTGATGATGTCACTTGGATATCAATCACAGCAGCACTAGCCAAGTTTGGGTGTCTGTGAGCTCATGTATGTGGAAAACGGCGTGGGCACTTTCCTCCAAGTGTGTTACGCCTCCTGTGATGCAGCATGAGGAGCTGATTGGAAAGTTGTGGTTGGCTGGCTTAACCTGTCACGGAGGAAGCATGTATTAGTCAATGATCTCTCTGAATGGTAGCTGTTATAGGATTGGAGAGAGCTGGTTGGTGGGTGGGGATTGGCAAATGACTAAATTATGGAGAAAATGTAGGAGAGGGCAGTGAAGTGTGTGTGTGTGTGGGGGGGGGAGGTCATGTATGGTTTGTTGTTTGTTTTTGTTCCAGTTTTGACTTGTTTTTCGAGATGCAACCAAGACGTTCAAAACATTTTTTTTAAATATAAAATAATAAGAATGAGAAAAAAACTGATTGTAGTTCTCCTTTGCTTGTTTTTCATACTTTCAAATATGTTTTGGGGCTAAAATTGCTTGCTGATCTTAAATTTACTGGATGTTTTTCAGTAAATACTGAGTAGCTAGTAGATAAAAAATAGTCATACAAAACTACCTACAAAATACAGCAGAATACTACAGAATAAAATGTACATTTTTGTTACATATATAGTGATATAATTGTGCCTACGGTGCCAAGAGACTTGTAAAAAGCTCTAAAATGCCAATTTTGATTTTACATTAGCATCTGATGTACTGGTAATATGGGTCACTATGTTGTTGCTTTAGTGACTAAAAATTAGCACTAAAGTAGGACAACATGGCAGCTAAAAAAAATCATTAGAATTTTCTAGATGCTACAATTTAAGTATATTTTAACCAAGTGCAGTTATATTTCACCAAGAGCAGTTGTTAAAAGCAGGCTGATTTAGTATTTTATTTATCATGGGTGCCTGGCTGGGTTGGTAATGTTAGCTAAATAGCTACATGACTCATTTTCAACAGTCAAAATTTGTCAGGTTGACTTTATTCATCCATCTATAGCACTTACCCATCAGGGTCACTGGGGAAGTTGGAATCCCAGCCCAAGGCAAGAGGCAGGATATTCCTTGGGCAGTTCACTAATCTATCAAAGGGTTAGCACAGAGATGATCAACCATTCACACCTATGGGCAATTAGAGTAGACAGTTGACCTAATTCACATGTTATTGGACTGTGAGAGGAAACTGGAAACATGCAAACTCCACACAGAAGGGCCTCAGTGGTCAGCTGCTAGATTTGAACTCAGAGCCTTCTTGCTGTAGGGTGATGGTGCTAGCCGCTGCACCACGGTGCCGCCCACCAAATTGACCCTATTCATGCTGAAGTACACTGCAGTAGACATTTCTTTCCTACTTGGACTCATGAATTTTTGATTTCTAGATTTGGTGTGGTGAAAGAAGAATAAATAAATAAATAAAAAGTGTGTGTGTGTGTTTTGAATGCAGAAATATATTGATGTTGCTGTTGTACTCAACACAGAAAGGTCTAATAACTCACAACTGCTATTATATAAACAAATAATTCTAATTTCTTGTTGTTATTATCCTAATTGATGCATATATGTCTAGTAAAAACATGCCTGATGCAGTGCAGGGAAAGCAAAAATCCACTGAGAATCTTTTTTTTCCCCTCTCTGGAGTGCCTGAGGAAGTAGAGGTGACATGTATCAAGGATTCCTCCAGGAATCAAACAGATATACAATGCATGAATATATGCAAATCAGTGTCACGAGTATCTGACTGACTGACAGCAACAAATTCCAAAACTAATTAAAGTGGCGAAGAATTAGGAGAGAGGAGACGGAATTTGGGCCGTGGGGTATTAAACTATTTACGATGTTATTACGGCTTAGCACGACTCATTATCTGTGCGTATGCAATTTAAATCTGACGAAAGAAATGAGATGATCATTTGGTGCCTCAATGTTTTCTGAAATAGAAACCTGACTTTAATCTTCCATCAGCTACTTATAGGATGTGCAATTCTCATATTGGTTAATGCACACTTTTATGTGTAATGCATTAGAGGATACAATGCAATTGTAAATAAATAAGTAAATAAAGAATGTTAAAAATGCAATGCTCTGGAGGGGATGCTGTAATAATACAGTATATAGTGCATCAGCCTGAAGGTTTGGCGTATTGTGCATTCTGAGATGCTTTTCTGCTCACCATGGTTGTAAAGAGTGGCTGTTTGAGCTACCGGAGTCTTTGTAGCATTCAGACGGATGACGAACATCTGGAGAAGCGGTGAGCTCTCACAGGGTATTAAGATAAGGCTCTTACAATCAGTTGTCATCCCATCCACTCTGTATGGCAGTGAAACGTGGAAAACAACAGTAAAGCAGAGTTCATGTGACAAACAAAGACATTTACATGCGGACGAACACCAAACCACTGAGCGAAGTGATTACAGAGAGAAGAATCCGCTACACAGGACACATGCTGCGAATGCCTGACAAATGAGCACCGAAGATCGCGATCATGTGGACACCAAAAGGCAGAAGAAAGCAAACAAGACCCAACCAAACATGGGGGCGAACCTTCCAAAAAGACAGGATGTTTAGAGGAGTTGCACCAGCAAGAGCACAAGAAGTGGCACAAGACCGTGGTAGATAGAGAACGTTTGCCGCCCAGTATGCTCCCGAGCACGGGAGGATCTAATGCTAATACTAAAAGTCTTTGTAGTTTTTTTTTCCTCACCATTCTGTGTAAACTCTAGAGACTGTTGTAAGTGAAAATCCCAGGAGATCAGCAGTTTCTGAAAGACTCAAACCAGCCTGTCTGGCATGGCCAAAGTCACTGAGTTCAAAATTTTTTCCCCATTCTGATGTTTTTTAAACATTACCCAAAGCCCTTGACCTGTTTTTATGGTGTTCCTATTGTGATCCCATCCATTTTAATATGAACACACACATTGTG
>JAOTRR010000018.1:3915479-3928935 GCA_028570945.1 Gogo arcuatus | reverse complement strand
AACGTACTTGGCAATAAACTTGATTCTGATTCTGATTCTGATTCTGATTCTGATTAACACTATGCCTAGACCCTACACCTTAAAACCCTACACCTTACACCCTAAACCCTATGCCCTACACCCTAATCCCTACACACTACTCCCCTACCCATACAGTACATACATGTATTTGTGCTAGTGCTAGTGTTTAACATGCTATGCATGTTATTAGCATGCTATTAGCTATGCTAATGCTAGCTAAATACTACAGGAGACATTTTTATCTCGTAAACAAAATGCCGCAATGGTGCATGAATATCAATTATTGTTTTTTTGTTGTTTTTTTCCCTCATATTTTGACAAAAGACTTTTGCTAGATATTTATTTCCATTTCCACAAGCTAGCTTCTCAATCGTCCAATCACAAGTAGACGGCTTGTGAGCTGTAGCCAATCGTAGCACAGGAGCTGGAATATTCATGTAAAGAGGCGGGGTTTATCTCAGGCTAAAACCAGGATTATTGTCTGCGATTAACATATTGTGTGTGTGTGTGTGTGTGTGTGTGTGTGCATTTACTTTGCATCAGACTCTTCTGTTTGAGAATTTTTCCAAACGAGTGTTCGCTCCTGTAGGAGGCCACTAAAGCCAAAGTAAACTGTCACTGCAGCAGGGCCGACTGTCACCGTACACCGTTCACTGATCTATTAAACTCCTTCTGTATAAGATATCTGACAGAATCCGTGTTATTATTAGATAAAACATTTATTACTGTTGAATTGTTGGTTCTGATTGGTCAGAAGGTGTTGATTCGTTTTCCATGAACCCCTGAAAAGTCCACCACAGGTGGAAGAGATGGAGTTGAGCAGAAGTACAAGTCAAGTCAAGTTTATTTGTATAGCGCTTTTAACAACACATATTGTCGCAAAGCAGCTTTACAGAAAAATAAACACTTTAAGCATATGAACTATGAAGCATATGAATTACAGCACTTCACTCTGACTCAGTGAGTAGAAATAAAGGTGCAGGTGGAAGTTGAAGCCTTTTTGTCAGCGAGAGGAAAACTAATAAAAACATACAGTTGTTTACAAGAAATGAACAGACACAAGACTGATGGGAGAGAAATGTGCTGGGGGAGAATTAATAAGGCTTCTGTGTAGTGGAGAGAGAGAGAGAGGAATAAAGAGAAACTGAAAGAAAGAGAGAGAGAGAGAGAGAGCAACAAAAAGCAAGGATAGAGAGCGAAACAAATTATAGAGAGAGAAAAAATGAAAGAAATCAAGAGAAACAGATGGAGACAGCAACAGAGAAAGAAAAAGAGAAATACAGAGAACTAGAGAAAAACAGAGAGAGAGAATTATACAGAGAGACACATACAGAGGGGGAGAGAGAGAGAGAACTCAAAATAGAGAGAGAAATAGACAGAGCGCAACACTGAGAAAGAGGGAGAGAAGTACAGAGAAATCGAATGTTCAAAAGAAAGAGAGAGATAGTGAGAAATAGAGACAAATTGAGAGAGGAAGGAATGAGAGAAATAGAAAGAAAAAGATAAATTGAGAGAAAAAGAAAGAGCACAAGAAATGGAGAGAAATAGTGAGAGATTGAGAGAAATAAAGAGAAACTGAAAGAAAGAGAGGGCAATAAAAAGTAATACTATATATAGATATAAAAATACACAGGGTAATAAAAAGAGAGACAGAATGAGAGAAATAGAGAGAGAGAAATGGAGAGAAAATACAGAGAACTGGAGAGAGAGAGAGTAGCATTGTTCTCTTTCTTTATTTGGTGAATGTTTCATTTGTTCACAATTAAATGATCCCGGTAAAGAAATAATAATGAAAGCGTAAAGGGGAATAGAAAGTGTGTGTTGGGAATAAATGATTAAATGATGATGTTGCGAGTGTGTTCCAGTCACTCTTCATGCTCTTCTGATGACATCATCTTGTTCTCTGCTTCACAGTGTTCAAGAGGAACAACTTTGTAGTCTGGCATTGCAGACTCATTAATGAATAATCTGCTGCTGGCTACTGTTCCCTCTGTCCGTATCTGCACAGTATTAATACTAGCCACGATTAAACAGCCAAACATGGAACACCTGGAAATTAGGGGAGGAGTATACTAGATATAAGGAAATGAGGGAAACCAGGAAACTAATCAAAAGGAAGTTAAGAAACACCAGGAAATAGGAGCAAGAAATTTCGGTAGAAAGAAATTATGGTAGATGGAAAATAAATACAAGGAAAATAAGGGACCCTAGAAACCAAGGGAACAAGGAAATTAGGTTTTCCCAGAGAGAAACTAAGTCAAAAGAAAGTAGGGATTATCAGGAAACTGTGGAACACCTGTAACTTAGGGAAGAAGTATACTAGGTCGAAGGAAACTACTAAACAGAAAATAGGAACAAGGGATTTAGATAGGGAAAAAACTAAGGAATGCTTGGAAACTAGGGAGGAAGAATACTAGGTGGACAGAAGCTAAGTAAATTCGTTACAGTTGGACTAAAGAACACAGAAAAGAGGGAAGAAGGAAACGTGGGCCATTGGCTACTAGCACACAACGAAATTCTTAAAAAAAACCCTCACAGTTATAAAATTAAGAAATTAGGACAACTGGAAACAGTTACACTGAAAACTAGGAAAAAATATGAAACTACTGAAACAGGAAAGAAGGAAACACTGGGACAAGGAACGAAAGGAAGAAATGGAAATATGGAAGTAGAGAATGAGGAAACCAGGTGGAGAGAAACAAAACAAAATAAAATTAGTTCTGAAAATACTGGAAAACTTAGGAACAAGGAAACGATGTAGAAGTATGGAGGACTAGGGATTCCACCTGGAATTGGTGGAAGAAGATAATTTGGGACATCAAATACTAGTAAACAAGGGACTCGGGAAGAAAGCAATGAAGAAATATCTAAATAATAATAATAAATAATAATAATAATAAAGAAGAAGAAGAAGAAGAAGAAGAAGAAGCAAAGAAATTACAGACACTGGAAACTGGAAAATTTGAAACTACAGGGGAAAAAAAAGGAAAAGGGAACTACAGGACACCTGAAAACCAGGTAAACAGTACCTAGGGAACAAAAACTATGTACATCTGGTGACTCACGTGAAAGTAAAGAAGTATAAAAAAAGTAAACCCTAGAAACATGGGTCACTGGAAACTCGGGAACAGAAGAAATAAATTGAAGAAACAAAAGGAAGGAAACAGTGGAAGGTGGAGGAGGGAAAATAGGAAAAATTAGTTGCTCTTAGCCAATCAGAACATTGTACTGCTTTCAGCTAATAAGAACGCTGTAATGCCTTCAGCCGATCAGAATGCACTGAACTACTGTCAGCCAATCAGAACATACTCTACTTCACTTAGCCTTCTCATCCAATCAGAACACACTGTAGTGCTTTCAACCAATCAATCAGAATTCACAGGTACGCTTATCAGCCAATCAGAACACACTGTCGTGCTTTCAACCAATCAGAATTCACAGATAGCTTATCAGCCAATCAGAACACACTGTTTTGGAAAGAACATATCATGCTACTCTCAGCCAAACAGAACCCACTGCACTGCTTGCAGCCAATCAGAACACAGTATTCTGGACTGATATAAGTAAAGAGTGATGGAGATATATAATGTTGAGTTAGTATTTAATAAGTGATGAAATTTCATTCTGCTGGGAAAAAAAACACCACTCGACTGTAATTTTAAGATGATTTACAGAAGATTATATGCTGATGATCCATCACTTGGCCAGATGCTGTAGATCTGTAGAGTGTGTGTGCTGCACGCCAAATCTACAAATCCTTCCCGTATCCGTTGCCAAACTCCTCACTGTCACCACAAATGCCCTTTCTTCAGTTTCAACACTGAATAATCTCTTCAAATGTCACCAGTGTCGTATAAATAACACCAATAATCTCTCTGGATGTTGCAGTAATCAAAATTTATAAGAGGATATATTCCTCGGCTCTGAACATGAGCCACTACAGTGATGCTGTCTGGAACGGCGCTGAGATTTCTTGGCATGTTTATCAAAGCGCCGTATCAATTACAGTCGACACTTTCAGTAATATCTGCACGCTGAAAACGAGATGCCTGCGTTTGTGGTTGAGGTGCGACGTGTGCCAGGGTTCAGGAGAAGTGTACAATCCTACGGAGTTTACATGATCCGAAACACGTCATACCTAGCTTATCTATCCGTACGTAATTAACTTGAAACCATATGGCAGTGAAATATAGACAAGATTTGAATTCAATTCTTTTTAAAAATGTAGTTATTTCTTTAAATGCTCATGTTTAGCAGTCTGATTAATCAGCCCATACTTATTCCAAACATAATTCAATATGAATATTTTTTTTAAAAACGTTTTGCCAACTAAATTAGACTCAAAAACAATAAATCTGAATTTGTATACATCAAAAGTTGATTTGATAATCAAATCCATTATTTAGTACCCAAATCCATATTGATTTAGATTTATCCAAACCAAGACACTACCTGAGCCGGTAAATCCTTATCTGATTTTCATTTACATAATAATCCAATCTGTACTTATCTAATTTATAATCGGATCTGGTAATCTAAGTTCAAATATGATCAAACATTTATCTAAATCACAATCTGATCTTGATCAAATAGGAAAAAGTGTACGGCGCTTCTAAAAATCCCATTTTCATTTCATTTAAATAATAATCTGATATCCATCCATCATAATCTGATTATCTAAACCATCTCTTTTTCTTGCCATGTAAATAATAATCTGATCTGAATGCATTGTAAATAAAAACTGGATCTGTTCTTCTTTATCTTTGGATTGAATCAAATCTTTCTATAAACCCTCAGCTACAGCATTGTCTGAATTTTGTGTACATCATAATCTAATCTAATCAGTTTATTCATGATCATATTTATTTTTGTCATTTATAGGCTTTACTGATATAAGGTTTGATCTTATCATCTATATCCTGATCTGATTTTCTATACATGTATATCTCACTATCATCATCATCATCATTATTATTATTATTATTATTATTATTATTATTATTATTATTATTGCATCAGGTATGAACTTTACAGTTATTAAACTGATAATCTTACAGCTGAACGTGTTTTCTGTATTCTTAAACGTCTCTGTTTAAACCCTGCGTACAGTAAAAGAGGACACTGTATCGTGTTGTGTTCTTTGTTAAAGACATTCCTCCACTTCTGTAGAGTGAAAGCTTTCACACTCGCTCCACCACCCCCCACCCACACAGACACAATCACACACACACTCAACCCGCACACAGACAGACACATGAGTAGCGTCTTATCACGACCCAGTTACACAGTGAGGTGTAAAACATTTGCTCGCCTTATTTAGATCATGTGACTTTGTCGTGATGGAGCTATCAGGCTATTTTTACATTCTATTACATCTTACTCAAGATGAGCATCCGGAAAGGTCATCTCCACAGAGACGAGATTGGCTCGAAGGAATCAGCAGAGCTGAACAGCTCGATTGTTGGTGACGCGACTCCAAACACTGCTCAAGGTCATGTACGTGACCTCAGGCGTGTATACTATAGAGGATGAATGAAGGACATTGTCTCTCTGAGCTAGCCATTCTGGAGAAGAGGCTGTTACAAGGCCACGCCCCCTTACTCCAAACCTGACCCCTAAACACTTTTAGGAATAAACAGCGCTACATAGCATACTTTGAACACACTGAACAAACATCACTACATATGCCACAATATCATCATGTCACTGTCCCAAACCACACATCCTACTTGCAATAAAGACCACATAACAAAAGAGTGTTATAAATATTTCAGCATCATTAGTCTACTGTGGATGTATCCAAAAAAACCCTAGTCACTATATAGCCACTTACTGTAATCACTATAACAAATGACTCGCCATTTTTGGTCCATTTTAGTCTGAACATGTCCCAAACCACACATCATATTCACTATACAGTATAGTCTACATAATCAACATCATTAATGCTTAAACACTCACTGTGGACATGTCCCAAACCATACCCAACTAAACAGGTCTCATAAACACTATCATAAATGCCTCACAACCCACGGTTCATTGTGGATGCATCTCAAAGACACACCTTGTTCACTATATAGGCTGCATAAACACACTTATAATAAACCCTTAACCATCATTAGTTGACTATTGAGTGTGTCTCAAACCACATCCTGCTCACTTTATAGGCTATATAATCCCCAGCACAAATGCCTCACCATCCACCATTGACTCTGGACATGTCCCAAAATAAATGTCATATTCCTTATATAGGCAACATCACAAACGCCTCGTCATCCAGAGTACACTGTGGATGTGTCCCCAAGCGCACGCCCTAGTCACTCTATAGGCTGCATAAACACCTTTCATTAGTCCACTTTTGAACGTGTCTCAAACCATACCTTATTCACTATATAGGCTACATAAACACCATCACCAAACTTGGTGCACTGTGGACACATCCCAAATGACATTCTATTCACTATGACAAATGCCTCACTGTCCTCGTCCTCTATGGACGTGTCCCAAACACACACTCTATTCACTATATAGGTTCCATTTTTACTGTGAGTAGGGTTCACGTTGAAATTGAGTGAAATGTAGTCTACTATGATGTGCTAGAACCATATAGAAATGAAGTGCGTAAGTCTTGGGTAGAGCAAGGTAACTACAAAACAAACAAACAAACAAACAAACAAAAATACTAGAGACAGTGGAAATAAGGGCTAGTGAAAGTAAATGTAGTGTGCAGTGCTCCATACAGAAATGGGGGGATTGAACCACATGATCGCGACAACCTCATTCAAAATTCACATAAAACAGTTGGACAAATAACAAATTAAAATAAACACGTGAAGTGCAGGGGAAATAAATCCTGGTGCACATTTACTTTATCAGGCAGCATTATCTGTTCGAGGTGGTGTGTGAGGCGGAAACAGGTCTCAGTGTCTGTGTTTGGAGCGAGATAGAGAGAAAGCAATTTCCCCCTCCTTCCCTCATTCAGTGTTCCGTCAGGGACAAAATCGCATCAGCTAAATAAGGCAGGCGAATGTTTTACACCTCCGTGGATAATTGAGCCGCGATAAGACGTCACAGCCTGAATGACATTCATCCGCGGGTGATTATTTTCCCTGTACAGCACTGTGAGAGAAACAGTCATGAGGCGTCTGGAAAAGCACACTACGTGTTTTTAACCCTTACAGGGACATGTTCTGAAGAGAAGAATTCATTATTTGCCACATATACATTACAGCACAGTGAAATGTCTTCTCTTTTTTTCACATATACCAGCTCGTTCGGAAGCTGGGGTCAGCTCCCCTGGAGCAGATATGGTTAAGGGCCTTGCTCAAGGGCCGAACAGTGCCTGGAGCTGGAACCCCTGACTTTCTGATCTGTAAACCATTGCACCACCACTGCCTTTGTAATGGGTGTAGGGAACTGGCACTGACTGAAATGTCAAAATCTGGTGGTTGATAGGCTATAGGAGCTGTCAATCACAGAACTGTGTGAACTGTGGACATTTTAAGCTGAAATGAGAGAAACATATTTGGTTCTCGAGGAAGACACTGAAGATCCAATAAGCTCAGGCTTAACCAAACTATTGTGCCAAATTCCGTCTCTCTGTAACATGACAATCATGTACAAATTTCCATTGTTAGTTATGAGAATAAGTTACGCAATTAAACCCAATGTGTCCACTAACCTGAACTTTATGCAAATCAGTGCTGTTGCCTTTAGTTAATCAGACATGATTGGAACAACCACCAGCAGCAACCAGAGAAAGGTCACAGACGTGGCAGCCTCAGACCACCAAATATACGTTAAAGTAGTGTTAATGTTCAATTTCATTACAAAATCTTTTTAAATATGGAACAATGCTAAACATAATTTCTTGAACATGGCACTTTATGAACCTGGCTCCGTTTCTCTAATGAACATTACCAAACGTTTAATCACAACTATTAAACAGAAATGGTGTTCAAGTCATTATGATGGGAATTAAAAGTGTGTGTGAATGCCATCATGCAAATTTGCAGTATTTTAGACTCCTGGGCTGTGCTCCAAATAGCACTATGCTCCCTATTCCATACATTGGAGCAATTGATCTCATGATAAATTACACCGTGGTTCACTTCTCTGAGATTATCATGGGTATTTTCAGTACTTTTACAATACTGACTTCCACTGTTACACTAATGAGTCAGGAAGGAATATAACACACTTGTGGGTGTGCTTTTAATTGGAAAATAATCAATGAAACGGTGGTGGGATGTGGGCTGACACAAAGCAGTTGTAATCATTTTCCAATAACGGCATATACTGAAGTGTTTTAATCTTCTTGTACAACAGCAATTTGGCAAAGCAAGCATTTTTTTGTTTACGTTTATGAAAAAAATGACATCATACTTTTTATCCATTTATAGCTACAGTTAATGTTATGGAACATCCGTAAGACACATTACTGTTTCTTGTTATCGCTTTCATTACAGCAGTTATAAATAAACAGTCATTTCTTCACCAAGCTCTCTTTTTTTGATGGCGTCCACCATCCAAGTCCATGTATAATCTTTTATCCTATAGAAAGTATAAAGTATTAGAATGAGTACATTAATAAAAGCCTGTTTTTGTCTTGGAGCGTAACTACTGTTAGAGCTGTTGCTATAGAAAACGAATCAGCAGAATTGAGAATTCAACAGCGCTGTGTTATAATCCGCCTTCTAAATCCATTTGTCATAAGGAAAATTCTAGAACAGCTAAGACTTGCATTGTGTTCAAAATGTTTTCTATTACAGAGCTGATGTTCAAGTTATTTAAAGCTGAGAGTAATGAGAGGGAATAAAAGGGTTCATTAGAAATGCCTGGTGTTTGTAAATGTGAAGCAGAAGGGTGATGTTGGTAGTGTCACAGTCCCTTTGTCTTTTTTTTCCACTCCCACTTGCCATCAGGAGGAGCCATGAGCATTGGAGGAGGGCGAAAAATAGATTAGGGATTGTAAAATAAATGTTGCTGTTTCATTGCTGTAAGATACGGCCAGGGGCTGGGACAATGAACATCGTTAAGTAGGGAGTGCTCGAGTAGGGTTAAACTGCTTTTTTAGACCCTTAACAATAAAACCATGGACACACCATATTTCATGTTTGAGTTAAACATTCCCCAGCGCAGCACCTCTATGACGGCTTATTCTCAGGTAGATTTATCACCAAGCTGACTTTTCTGGCCAAAAGAGTCTGGATCGATACTTATCTATGGTCCATACATCCAACGGGCCGACATAACACATATCGTTCATCACACACTGACAATAGGCACCTCTATAAGAAAAGGATTTGTAGTATGGCTGCTTTACGGCCTTTAGTTTCCAACTATATTGCAGTAAGTATTCGTCAACAAAGCTTCCTGTTCAATTACAACAATTAACACTGGACGTTTCCCAACTCTAAAAAGGATTGGCAATGGAAAACTGGGACTGTTTTCTTTTTTTCTGTGCAGCAATAAAGGTTCCAGCTGTGTGCTTTTTACTACCCACTCAAGATTGGTACCAACAGAACCTAACTGTACAGGGCTAGCTTTGTGATTAGGGTTCTGGACTAAGGAATTGAAGGTTGAAGGTCTAATGTAGTTAGTGTCAAGCTGTTGACTAAAGCTCTTAACCCTCAAGAGCTTGACTCAATTGTAGGTCGGATTTGTCTGCCAAATGAACAAGTGGAAAATAACATTTGTTATTTCAGTATTGATTGGCACAGCATGTGACACCATACATACAACAGAAACAAATTTGTTGTTTAAAAATGGAGGAGATGGAGCGGTGGAGTGATGATGAGACACACTGCCAATCTGATCTTCAGAGGAAGTGCCAATGTTTTCCATGCTGGCGTTAACGCATGCTACTGATGGCGATTGTTTCAAACTAAAATGATGGACTGCTCACTTTTAATTCATTAGCACCTTAAAAATTAATCAACACCTTCTAACCAATCAGATTCAAGAATTATCATTTGAATTAGGTACATCATGAATTAGGAGTCATGACAATCAGGAGTTTTGATTCTGTTCCCAATAAGAATTTGTCCCACTGCTAAACTAAACTATGGGTCTGCCTCAGAGCTAAATCACAGATTCGCAAATAATTTGAGTTTGAAAACTGATGATATAAAAGCAGGTCTTGGTAGTACACTCAGACTTTCAGCCCCACTTCTATAACTCTGGAGCGTGCCAAAGAAACAGTCCAGTAAACACTGACCCAGACACTCAGAGAGAGAGGCAAGGAGAGGAGTGTATCAGCGGCTGGTGTTCAGTGTGTCATTACAATCAAGTAACACAGGTTCTTGTTATCTCCATCCATATCCCAAGAGGAAGTAAATCAGTCCTATTGGCATCAAGAAATCAAAAAGCGTGATGGCTGCAATCGAGTGGACTCGTTTTTGCCGCCTACTCCGGAACACTTCTTCTTCTACGCAAGACCTAAAACTGTAAGTGCAGAGCAATAAAGAGAGATTGAACATTAACTCGAGGCTGAAGCTGTCATTTTTACGACTCTTTTACGGTCTCAGATTTGCCCGCCGTGACAAAGTGGTGAGGGATATTAAATTCAAACTTAGCCCGACAGCCTCGAAAAAGCGCTGATCGCACCGTTGAAGTCTGCTGAGAAAGAGCTGTTGTGTCTCAAATCGATCAAATCCGTGAGTTTATAATGACTCATTCTCTTGCTCACTCTCTCGCTCTGTCTTCCATGCTCACACACAAAGAATCCTTATAATGTCATTCAGCATCGAGTTTCTATAAAGCATTTGTTTCTTTGGCAGACAATAGTGATTGCCTCTGCCAGCATTCTGCATTTTGTGTGTGTGTGTGTGTGTGTGTGTGTGTGTGTGCATGCATGTGTGTGACTTTAATTATCCAATTTATTCACAACGATCTAGTGAAGCTTTAAGTGTTTGTGCATGTGGCGCAGCAAATGCTTACTTAAGAGTTAAAACATATCCTTCTCGTATGTTTAAATGTCATTTCATGAGATAATCTATAATGTAATCTCATTTAGCCATTCTCTCAAATAACAAGTTACAACACAACGAACACATACTATACTATGTACTCATCTATACTATAGGACAGAACACATCTATACTATATAGAGTTGTATCTATTTGTTTTTATATACTATGTAAAGACAAAATAGATACTGTAGATCCATAGATACTGAAGTAGCATATGTACTGATGACAACTAATGATATTTTCGGTTTTATGATATATCTTCAGATGCAGCATGAACAATAGAATTACCATATTGCTACCACAGACATTTCATTATATCGAATGTGTTCATTCGGGAGAAGGCTGCCTTGGTAGCCAGGATTTTCTTAAAAGTTTTAAAGATTGCAAAATCTATTTTGCTTGTTTAGATTAACTTAGGATAACATTTAGTCTTTGCTAAATGCTAAATGTTAGTCTTTGTTACGTACTAAGCTAAGAAACTACCAAAGCAAAAATGTTCATATTGTAACACATTAAACCATTTAATATTAGCACTTACTGTATAGCACAACACTTATATTCCTTATTCTGACTGCATGTCTGCATAGTTTTGGCCATTTGCCGATCACTTGACTTCTGCTTCATTATAGTTCCTGCTCTGCTCCACTAATTTGTTTCTTGGTTTCCACATTAAAATCTGACCTGCATTGTCTGTTTTTTTCCACAATTAATAGTTATGTCCAGTCCCTAATTTTCTAGTTTGCAGACCCGAGTTTATTTGTTTTAGTTCATAGTTCCCAAGTTTGAAATTTGGAGCTTTGAAGCTTTCCTGTTTGAAGTTTGAAGCTTTCCTGTTTTCAGTCCCTAGTTCTTAGTTTTAGTCCAAAGTTGACAAGTTCCAAGTTTTCAGTCCCTAAACTAGGAAGTTGACAAGTTCCAAGTTTTCAGTCCCTAAACTAGGAAAACTTTCCTAGTTTTCAGTCCATAGTTTCTTAGTTTTTAGTCCAGAGCTCCCAAATTCCAAGTTTTCAGTCCATAGTTTCTTAGTTTTTAGTCCAAAGTTCCCAAGTTCCAAGTTTTCAGTCCCTAGCACATTTGTTTTTAGTCCAAAGTTCCAAGTTTTCAGGCCCTGGCTTCTTAGTTTTTAGTCCAAAGTTCCAAGTTTTCAGGCCCTGGCTTCTTAGTTTTTAGTCCAAAGTTTCCAAGTGTTCAGTCCCTAGCTTCTTAGTTTTTACTCCAAAGTTCCCAAGCTCCAAGTATCTAATTTTCAGTCCCTAGTTTTAATACAAATTTCCCAAGTTCTAAATCCTTTTTTTTGTCCCCATTTTCTAGTTTTTATTTGTTAGCTTGTTAGGACCAACTCCCCAGTTTTCTACCATTCGGTCTCCAGTAGCCTTCTTTCTGTTCTATGCTATGCTTTCCACTCTATTCATAGTCAGACTTTGCATGCATTATGACTATTGGATTTCCCATTGATCACTTGAAGTGATTTGACCCTCACTCTCAAGGTTTTAATTCATCGATAAGCCCCAATTAAGACTATGCCTCTGGCTCCAGTCTTCAAAATACACAAGGTACCATATGTAATAGCATCAGAATACGATTACAACATTTATAATTCCATCATGCAATTTATAACCATATATGTACTATCCATAATAGCTGAATAAACTACACCAGGCTAGAATGTGTACAATGTATCATTTATCCTTCAATCATTAAAACATTGATTAAAATGAGATCATGAAGGTATTCTTAGGAATTTACTGCCCTGGCAGTCAATGTTAGAGTGTAGAATTTCTCCCCTTTAGATCTTCAGAAAAGAGATGCAGACAGGCACAAATTTTAGGAAAATGTAGATGGGTTTAATTAAAGTTTCATGCATAAGGCTTAGATGTTAGGACTTCAAGTTCTGAATTCCCATCTCCTGTAAAACTCTTCCTTCAATCACACTTGCCTGTTTGCCGAAATGTCACGTATATTCTACAAGTGTACAAAAGGCTCTAAACTCATATTAATTTCATTTAATCATTTATTGACACAAGTCAGATAGAATAATTTCAGTTTGCCTTGCACTTTGTGTTCCTTAGTTGATACACTGAAGTAGCGCTCAGCTGAAGTCATGGTGAAACCCACACTGTGCCCCTTTACATGTTGTGCTCTTTATTCACCTGTTTGATATTACAACCCCAAAACAGAAAAAATCGGGACAGTATAGAAAACGCAAATGAAAAAAGAAAGCAGTGATTTCTAAATTTACTTTGACCTGTATTTCGTTGCAGACAGTATGAACCCAAGATATTTCATGTTTTGTCTGGCCAACTTCATTTCATTTGTTAGTATACATCCATTCCTGTGTTTCAGGCCTGCAACACATTCCAAAAAAAGTTGGGACAGGAGCAATTTAGGGCTAGTAATGAGGTAAAAGAATTAAATAATGATGTGATTTGAAACAGGTGATGTCAACAGGTGACTGTAATCAT
>JAOTRR010000018.1:3819055-3831513 GCA_028570945.1 Gogo arcuatus | reverse complement strand
TAGATAGATAGATAGATAGATAGATAGATAGATAGATAGATAGATAGATATTACTAAAGTGGTCATATTACCTTGGCTATACTTGGTTTGTTAAAGCAGCATTATGCTAGAATTGGTATTTTTTGCTCACAGGCTCCTCCTACAGTTACACAGTATAATCAGCTTTTACGCCATTGTCGTAAATGCGAATCACGCTTTGTGCTCCCCTCATGGACAGCTGTATGTGTGCATTCGTTGACAAAGTAGACTAACATTACAGGAGTTTATACAAATATGACTGCATACTTTTATTTCTTGTGGCATCGGAAATGAACACTAACATAAAAAGAATCGCAAAAAAGAATGGCAAAGTTTTAGTTTTGCTGAAATACAGGTACTGTGTTTGCATTTTCAGGCCATATGCATTGTTTGCTAAGCTTTTAGCATTTGAATGTGGAGTATGTATGTGTGTAATCAAATAAAATGTTGTTGGTGACATGATATTGTGCATAATTTACATTGGGCAGTGTAATTTATTACAAGCTAGCTGAGATAGGTTTGCAAAGTTGAAAGCTTTCAAGGCTTATTTGACATGAAACTGACAAAGACTGACCAAACATTTTGGCGTGAGATAAATTGATTTATTTGCATGCTAGCCTAAGACGGGACTGAGGTTGGATGACTTTTGTCATCTGTAAAAGCTACAAATCTCCATGAGACAAGGATAACACTGATAAGGTTACAGTCTATGTTTGCAATCTTTCATAAATAATATTGGAAGGGATGTAACTCTGCTGTTGGATTGTCGTTGTTTTCCCGTTACTCATGAGACAGATCACTACTTATGTCTTGAAGTAAACGTGCAAGCTCAGACATTTTTTTTTTCTGCCATGTGGCAATCAAAAGCAGTCAAACTCAGATTGTAGCATGCTAAGCTAACGTAACCAGAACCATAGACAATATGCTGCTAACACTGACACACAGTATCTAATGCTGAGGGATGCTAACGGACAAGTTAGTCAACTAAGTTAACCTTGCAAAATTTGGATGCCCCTGACACAAAGTGATGCAAACTTGTGTAGCAAGCTCACCAACAAATCTAGCCAGCAACCAATGCAAGAGCACATGTTACCAGGACCAATGTCCGAGAGTTATCTAGAAAGTGCCGTAAAGCATTACGCAGTTCCCGTGAGAGGTCCCTGGGACGCACCACCAGAGTTACATAGTGTTATAACTGATGAACCGGGTGCAGAGTCGAGATGGAAGACAAGCCATTCTTCCTATTACAAGTAAATATAGCAACAAAATGATTTTGAAGCTGATACATGCTGATAATCCTGCTTTAAAGCACTTTATCAACAGAGTATGATGCAGAAGTGACATTTTTTCAAGATTCATTACACTTTTTCAATCACAAAATTTAATTTGCAGAAAAATAATGTTTTTGCAATTCACTTGCCGTTTTATAAAATCATCAGTAAGGACTTAACTTGCTGTTTTTATTATATTGTAGCCCACCGTATAAGGCTGTTCAAGGGCATTCTCTAGGTGGAGTCGATGCTCTTGTTCATGTGTTAATTAGTTTAAGATGATTCGTGATTAATAAACAGGGCACAAGAAGGACCGGTTTGGTTTTTTAACGGCTATTTCATACACTTTTAGAAAACATATTTAAGATAATAAGTCTTTTGTGCACATCTTTATAAATGACGCCAAAAAAATTCTCTAATTCTCTAGATCCATGGTTCTCAAAGGTAGTGTAAGGATTAGCGTACTTTGTGAATAGTAAGTGCTACCATCTTGAATATTTTTCTATGTCAGAAAAAACAGTTTCAGCTTTACCTCTGACTGTTACAAAGCTCTGACACTGAAGACTCTGAACATCTCCTTATACAACTGTAGAAACTTCACCATATCAACAATTACACACTTTTATTTCTGTTTATGCCATATAAGTAACTATGATTTAGTTCTTGCTGATATTTCAGAAGGAGACATGTTATATACCCTATTGATTAAGCCGTTCTAAATTCCTTCCAGTAAACCATGGATCATAAAATCATTAAAAGTGTTTGTCATTTTCTGCAGGCTGAACAAGTGAACCGTGCTTATTCGGCCAAAATGCCAGAGTTGACCTTTAGCACAACTGCACGTTTCAACGGAATTGCTTTATAACTATGTTTAATGACACGATGCTGATACGCCAAATGGCACATAATTTGCATGTACACTTGCTCAGTATAAAGAGAAAGAGAGCATGTGTTTAATGTCATGTGGCCTTTTAATGCAGTTGTTGGATAATCTTGGTAAGTGTAATGAAGAAAGCACAAAAAATTTGATTAAAAAAAAAGATCTCTGGAAGAAATATAATGGGTAATTATCTTATTCATTAGTGTCTCTCTCTGTGTGAGAAGATGGAGGGAGGGGTGTGAGGGAGGAGAGGAGAGACATTTAAAAATAGCAGAAATGATAGGCAGATTTCCTTTTTTTCTTTGCCAGGTTTTGTTGATAGCAGAAATGGAATTAATGTAGCAGCTGCT
This sequence comes from Gogo arcuatus, assembly GCA_028570945.1. Taxonomy (NCBI): domain Eukaryota; kingdom Metazoa; phylum Chordata; class Actinopteri; order Siluriformes; family Anchariidae; genus Gogo; species Gogo arcuatus. The sequence goes on along the minus strand of JAOTRR010000018.1, from coordinate 3,828,994 downwards.
CAGTGTTATTACAAGATGAGATAAGTATTGTTATGTCAAATGACCTTTATTAACATCATGCTGTGAAAAGAAAAAAAAAAGTTGTTAACTCCTGTATTCTAAAGAAACACAGATGGGACAAAATTCAACACAAAATTACATGTGCTGTAAATAATAGTTGCTGTCATTAGGCAATGTAAGATTGTACATATTCAGTTAATTAACTAGGCAAAATATGTAAAATATACAATAAAATAATGTAAGTGTTAGAAGTGTTGGAAACATATTGTATAGTTACATTTACTGTATATGGTGGCTTGTAAGTGCAAAACACATGAACCAAAAGCCCAATAGCAAAACTGCAAATCAAATCTATCGAATCTCTCAGTATGACCATCACAAGCAAAAAGAATTGCACTTATTCAGTTGGAGATCCAGTTAGCACAGAGAAAACGATTTAATGTTAAGTTACTTATGTTATTATAGTGATGAGTAATTCTGTCGTCTGAATAATCCATCTTCCTTTAGGCATGTTTTCAGCATTCTCATACTCATAGTAATGCCATGGAAAGTTGACAGCATATCTAAAATAGCAATAAATGAATTCCCAAGATAAAAAAATAAAATAAAATAAAATAAAATAAAATAAAATAAACACAAATAAAAGCATCAGTAGATTAATTTAGGCTCAAATGTACTTTTATAGTAAACATGACCCAGGTCTCCGTTTTCCTCCATCTCAGACTGATACACACTGTAGCCAATCAGCAACGAGTGTGATGTTTAATAAGATGTACAATAATCCAACCCTTTGTATTTTGAGTGAATGCTGTCATATTTACCTCTGTCAACTTTTATGCAGGAGGTTATGATTTCGCCTCCGTTTGTTTGTTTGTTTGTTTGTTTGCCTGTTCCCAATGTAACTCAAAAAGTAGTGAACAGATTTTGATGAAATTTGTTGGAAAGGTGGGCCATGGGTCAAGGAACAACTGATTAGATTTTGATGCAAATCTGGATATGTATGTAAACAGAGTAAACGTCTGGATATTCTAATATGTTTTTCTTGCAAATTTATGACTTTATAATCTCAGAGAACATCTGAGGTTTTTTTTCTCGTAAATTTATGAATTTAATCTCGGAAAATTCTGAGTTTTTTCTTGTAATATTAACCTGTCCCTTATATCTTATATTTTCCTAAACCATAAAAAGAGCCTTAAACTGACCATCTGTATGTGTAGACACTATGCATGAAAGGGTTAATTTAATAAGACAAAATAAATGCAGCTTGTCATGTTACTGAGAAACCAAAAGACTCTCATGATTGAAAACCTCTAGTTATAGCTTTACCTCTGACTGTTGTGAAACAGGGGTGGCATGGTAGTGCAGTGGTTAGCATTGTCGCTTCACAGCAAGAAGGTTCTGGGCCTGAACCATTACAATAGAAACTATAATAAATTGGGAAAAGTGAAACTGAAACTACTGTTAGAGCTGCTGATATAGACAGTTAATCAACACTCATTGTGACCAATCACAATGTAGAACTCAACAGCACTGTGGTATGTAGAATGATCTTCATTTATGGTTATGAAGTGTAAATATACAGTGCTGGTTATAAAGTGTAACCACTTGCATCCTCGTTACCACTCGCAGCTGTATCTTGTTAGCTTTGTTTTCCAGGCCGGTGTAGAGTTTTCCCTTTGTGCTTTGCGATTTCTCGTTTGCATTGATTTGCATCACTTAGTTGTGTATTAGCATTCTGGAGTTGCACTGTTCGCTAACTGAACTGATTTTACTGCTTGTTTGGAGAAATGGCTCATATTCTTTGATTCTGCTACCATTTAATTCACATTCATTCAACATTGTCTTCAAAAGTAAGCGCCTAATGTGCTCACTTAAACAAAGAAAGGAAAGAAAGAACGAATGAGCAAACAAACAAACAAACAGGCGAATATTCCTCATGGGGACCAGACAAATGTCCCCACAAGGACAAAACTGTCAGATATTCCTATTCTTTCGAACCACACACCCAGCCACACACAGACACACACACACACACCCCAGCAAAACACACCTGGGCGTTCACTTTATAAACATCAACCTTACATAGCTCAAAATAAGATATTTAAGTATTCAGCTGAATGGCAACTTGGATTAAATATTTAGTTAAATGGCAACTTTAGTGGATTCATTTAGATTTTATTTTTGTTTTTTGTTTTTTCGCCAAGCTGTTGTGTGTATTAAAAACCCACAGTACAGTGAAATTAGTTAATACATGTGTGTTTGGCGATGCAAACTACTCCACTTCAGTCTAATTTATGCACTACCATTTCTTGTTTTTGTCAAGCTGCTAAGGTCAACTCTTATTGAGTGAGTTGTGCAATTCCCCCCAAAATAAATTTATTAAGCAAAGACTGCTGTGCTGCACACTCTGAGCTTCTGTGCACACACTCTGGGTAGGGATGATACCACAAAATATAGTGCCACAGAATTTCTTTTCGGTCCTGATACTTTGAAATTATTTTCCCCTCCTGTTTTCTCAATTTGGTCCAAACTGAATGGTAGAGCACCCAGAATGTATTATTATTGGAGGTTTGCAGGCCACTGAGCTTGACTGTGCTGCCATTTTGTGGCGTTTAGCTGAGTGAGAGCATTGTTAGCCTTCGTGGTTCAGAGGCAGACAGCAGAGGAGAGGCATCTGTCGTTTACAGCTGTCAGACAGGGGAGAAAACGGGGAAGAGGAGAGACAGACGAGTGATGCTGATGGAGTCACAGTAGGGGGGGCGAGCACGTGCCAAGCTTGGTGCCAGTGTGTGTCTCCATCCACCTGTTTTCATGTGAATATTGAATTTGTACAGCCTGAATGAGAACCAGAAACTCAAACAATTAAATATTACAGTCATTGTGTTTGTCTGAATTGCAAAAGTCCTTGTGTGTGTGTGTGTGTGTGTGTGTGTGTGCGTGTGGCACTTTTTATTGAATAACTTGTTCCTCTTCAGACTTCACACAACTATTTCCATTTGGAGAACATTTTGAAAGGAAATATGAACTCAGTTGAGCAGATATGAATTTAATTCCAATGCCCCAGTGAGTATACATTCATTATTAAAGCCAAAAAGCTGACAAGAAAGTAAGACTTCAAACTTTTATTGCCATTTATAAGAGTGTTTTGTATTAGCGTTGCTAATAAGGACAGCGAGTCCTTATTAGGTACTCTTGGCAACTTTTTAAGTCGAGCATAAGAGTACCTAATGTAGCATGACTTCAATCACTTCAAGGTCAGTTTATATTTAATTCAGAAAAAGAGCAATGAAAAGTTAAAGAGAAACATCAGGATACAAAAATGACACTCATGCTCGAGCAAAATGTGCATTTGTCGCTCCATTGACCACCATTATAGCGCTAAAACTCCAGGTCCAAAACATCTTAGGTTTTTTTTTTTTTTTTTTTTTTTAATTATTATTATCTATTCAGCTAGCTGACAGTTTGGTCTAAAAGTATTGAGGCTTGGTTTCCTTGTCTTCTGAAGGTTTGTGGCTTAAAGAGCTGAAACTATAATGTGGCTGTCGTCAAGTAGGGGTGGGGTCCCTTTTCCAAAAGCAATAATATCTCAAATCCAGCAATGTGTTATACAGTAGATAGACTAAACACACATTATCCAACAAATGCACAAATTACACTAAAGGACAGATGACAGCACTGTAAGATTATTATTATTATTATTATTATTATTATTGTTGTTGTTTTTTGGTTTGAATGAAAGGGTTACAGCATTCCTATTTACAGTACCATGTTTGGTATTCAGGGGGAATATGGCATGAAATGTTGAATACAGCTGCCTATGTGTCTTTAATTGCGTGTGTAATAATAATTTGCTTCACATCATTTTAATTACACAGTTAATGAGAACTTTCGATCTCCCAGAACCTCATCTGGGCCATGAACACCTCTACTCTGATCAAGGAGGCACATCAGTGTCTTTACTTCCTGAGGAGAATGAGGAAAGCTAACCTATGTCCTGAGATACTACTGAGCTTCTATCACTGTACCATCGTAAGCATACTGACAAATTGCATCTCAGTGTGGTACAGCAGCTGCTCAGTCTCCAACCGAAAGCTGAAAACCACCCAACACATCACTTCACTGGTGCCCAGCTACCCTCCATCACAGACACCGTAGACACCGCACCATGTCTATGGAGGGTGAAAAGCTGAATCAAGAGCATCTCACCCCAACCACAGACTGCTCACTTTTCTCCCAGCACTACAGGAGCCCTATACCAGCAGGCTAAGGAACAGCTTCTTCTCCTTGACAAACAACATGCTTATCTCCTCAAAAGGCAGCTAATCCCCCATCCTCCATCCCCGCAATGAGGTTTGCACTCGGATCCCTTATACCATTGTACAGTTTGTGCATAATGCACACGCACATCCCTACTTCTGTACATGGCCTAACCTTAAATATTTTGCACACTATTACCTTCATTCCAATCTGCACCTTTGTTCTGTCTTCATTACTGTAATCCATCTCTCCAGACTCATTTACACCCATCATGCCATTTACACTGTTTGTTATATATATATTTTCTTTTTGTGCCTTATATTCCATTTGCATTGTTGATAACATGCCATTTGCTCGTCACTCGCACTGTCACCTTACCCCATTGTCTCTGCTCTTTAAATTTAATGCGACTTGCAGTTTTGCACTTCTGGTTAGATGCTAACTGCATTTTGTTGGCTTTGTACTTGCACTCTGCTCAATAACAATTAAGTTGAATCAAATCGAATTGAATCAAATATAATATAATGCATTGCTCAATCCGAATAGTTTCATTGTCGAGCTGTTAATATTTATTCGATTTTACCACTCCCATCTGATGTCACAACCAGCCATCGCTGCTTGAGATGATGAGAGAATGAAAAGCACCTGAGTTGCCTTTTTGAGGAGAAACCATTGAAAGGACTATCAGTCTATCAGTAGTTACTATAGCAATATTAATGTAAACAGGACATAAGTAAGTAGAGTAGCTTATTTTTAGTTGGTATACATAGGAAATGGTGCATTTAACCAGCTCATCTTCCTGATTTAAGTTTGGGGCAATTTGAAGAATGTGCATCATCTTGATTTCTTCATCATTTATAATGTGGATACTTTTTTTTAACAGTAAGCAATCACTAGCTAGAAAATAGAACTTATGGAAGACTTACTAAATGGGCAGTAGTGGTTCAGTGGGTTAAGGCTCTGGATAACTGATTAGAGGGTTGGGGGCTCAAGTCTAAGCAGTACCAAGCTACCACTGTTGGGACCTTGGGCAAGGCCCTTCATCCTATTGGCTCAACCTATCCATGTCAACTTCACATAGAAGTGGGAAAAATATATATGAAGAAATGAATTTCAGTCCTTTTTTTCTCGAATACCAAGATTGTGGTGGTGGTGGTGTTATTATTGGGGATTTGGAGGCTGTTGAGCTTCACTTTGCTGTCATTTGAGGTGTTTATCTGAGCAAGAGCATAGTTAGCCTTCATGGCTCAGTTGCAGATTTGACATGGAGGAAGATGTGGCATGGAGGAAGATGTGGCAGCTTCAGTAAAGTCTTGAGGACTGAACAAGCACTTGAGTGGCATCTCAGGGGAGATTTATTTTTCTTTTTAAATTCACCTAATGGTTTAACCTGTTTAACCAAAAACCTACATAACCAAGCTACATGTCTCGAGAACAATACCTGATTGTCTAACACCACACTGAGGTTTGGTGTGTTTTCTGAGTCAGTAAATTAGTTCTCAATCAAGATGTCTAAAAAGAAAGATGTGGGCATGGAAATCAAGATGTGAGCATGCTTTTCCACATGTGGCAGCTCATTCTTTTCATGAGTCTGCACTCGGTGATGAGCTGCCATCCTTGATGCAGAGGTGCCAAAGTGCTAACATGCAAATCTTGGCGGAGGAGAAAGAAAGCAGAATTTTACCACAAAAGATCTAGTGTATGATGGTGGGCAGGATAGCACAATGCTAACAGTGTATATCAGCAAAATTGGCTGTGCTCTCAGGGAGGGAAGGATGGCATACTCTCTCCGCTATCAATCACAGCAACACTAGACAACTCTCTCATGGGTGCCTGTGAGCTCATGTATGTGGAAGGATGTGGATAGCATTTTCCTTCAAATGTGTTAGGATGTCCCCTTACATAGTATGAGTAGCATTTTGAAAAGTCACAGTCAGCTGGCTTCATGTGCCTTGGAGGAAATATGTGACAGCCTTCACCCTCCCTGGTTGATAGCTGTCATGTGATAAGGGAGAGCTGACTAGTAGGGATGGCTAAATTAGGTAGAAAATTGGTAGGGGAAAATTAATATAAATTGCAAATGCATATATCTGGATTTTACTTTATAAGCTTAATAGAAATTAAATACCTCCATATTATACTTCATATAATAATCTACCTGTCTACCACTGAAACATATTTACTGTTGATTAAAAGACTGTAGATATTTTGATCTGTGCATTATTACAGTATAAAAATTGTTCTTTAGACTTATTATTCACAAGAAAGGAGAATAACAAAACTTGTCTGCCCAAATAGGAACAAAAATGCTCAATAATTTAATACAAAGAAAATTATGATAGACACACTGAAAGAAAGTAATAAATACCCACACACCACATCCTGCCCTACACTTTTATTACTGAACCCAAAGCAATTTCCCTCACTCAGATCCAGCCAGACATTTTGGTAACAAATATAATAAATGATCATATGATCACATCAAGTATGCATCAGCAGTGCGTTGGTTCTAGTGCATGTGATTTTGAAATGATAGCTAGCTAATTTGCATTCTTGTTCACTATTGGCTCACAAAATGGAGGCTGGTACAAAGGGAAAGTAACCACTTCCCAGAACAAAATCATTCTTCCCATCCTGTGTCCTTTTCCTTCAGTGAGTTTTATATCATCAGTAAGAAATCACTAGCATGGTTTTTATTTAGATGTCTGTAGTAAGGGGTCAAAATTGTAAATGAACCAGCTCAACCGGAGACGTTGTTGCTCCTCCCGATGATGATTGGAAGTTGAGTGTCATTAGCGTAACTGAGGCCGAAAATCAAGATATTGAATCACAAATAGAATGAGTTTAGAGAGAAACTGAAGAGGAGTGAGCACTGAGCCCTGAGGGACACCAGTGCATAGTTGCATACAGCAGATGTGCGTCCTCTGCATGTCATCTTATACAAGCTTCCCTCTAGGCAGGAAGGAAATCACCGCACTTCCTTTTCAGTAAAATTGATCTGCCTCACTGTTATATAATAGATTATTGAATAACTGAAGGAAATGTTGAATTAGTGTTAGATAACTAATGAGATATAAGCAGTTCTCGGGAACAGACTCAGACTTCCACACTCATCCGTACTCTTATTTTAAGACACATATTGCTCTGCAGCAGACAGATGGTTAGCGCTTTGTAGGTACATTTATTTCTTTGATGTGTTTAGATGGCTCCTTTTATTGGCTGCATGTCAGATGCCTCTGTTTGATATATGAGTGTATAGTGTTGCTACAGGCAAACTCGAGGCTATCTTTGATTACTGACTGCATTCTTTAGATTTCTATTGACTTATGTCTCTTCCCAAATGTTCCTCTGGGGGGAAAATCCTTCACCACATTGCTGAATTTGCACTCTGATACACAGGCCCCAAATAATATCATAATTACTTAAAGTCTTTGTGCTTCTGAAGTCACCATGGAGACAATGACAGTAGTTTAGTGAAGCGTTATGAGGCTTTATTGGTATTTATTAAAAGGTTTAACAAGACATTGTTACCAAATTAAAAATAAATAAATAAATAAATACAAGCAATGGTTTATGAATAATGACTTCATTAAAAGTGTTATTACAATTTAGAATATCACATTACTGCAGTGGTGGAAAAAAAAAATAGTAGTCCAGGCACATGGGATACGGAGATTTCAAGGTTGTTCTGGGTGTCTGGGTTGTTAGATTTTTATTCTTAGTTGTTTGGTGGATAAATAGGTTCAACAACCAGAGATTATCCCCTTGGTCACCCCAGTCGAAAAGAAGAAATGTTATTCCTTATTTACTCTCACAAAAGTTTTCATTTGGTGTATATATTTAGATCTATTGCGCTTCACGGTGGTAGGAGTCCACACAAGACTGTGACTTGTTGTGAATCCGTGCAATGCCAGAATTTTTGAGGCTTTTTGTGCAGTTTTTGAGATGTGGCTGGGCTGGAAATTTCCCACAGACCTGACAACTCATCTCTACACCCCAGTGGATGTAAAAACCAGCAACACATGTAAGGAATGCAAGGTACACACCATTGTGACTACACATTGCCACTTGTGTATGACCAATCATATGCACACAAATGGGACCGACTGAATTTGTTAGGTTTGGAAATGTAATGCTTTTTTTTTAACTTTTCATTCTCACTCACAATGTGAATAAGTCTGTGCAGTTTGCAAAGAAAATAAAGTTTTGTTGTTCAGACACTTTTCATTTTACTTTTTAATCTGAATAAATTTGTTAAATGTGCTTACAAAAAGAAATATCTTGGCTAACCTTTGACATAGTGGTTTAGCCTAGCAAGCTTTGGTAATCTTTCAACATGGCTTTTCTCTGGTCTCTGGTCTACAGCACCCAGAAATAAAAACTCAAAAACAAATTGTATACTTTCATGTAAGTGAGGTTTATAAAATGTTTTAACGTGCCCAGTCAATTCTGACCAAGAACACCAAAGATAAAAGCCTGACTCGAAAACAACTCACGAGTTAATGCGCTTAACTGGCTAACTAGCTCATGAAACATTACTACATTATGCTAGCTACCACTTTTTAGCTGAGCCAGGTCAGTTCTAGAGCAACCACAATATGGAACTGGGCAGCACACTTGCTAATGAATGTATCATTTTTCCATCCCAATCCTGCGTTGACTTTATATTTCCGTGTTTACTGGTATCTCCAGTTGTGTCTTATGCAGGAATTATTATATGATTTTTCGTATGTCATTCGACATCACTTCTAGCCTTGAATCCCTGTGACATTTCATGACCTTAACATTATAAATTTCTATCTCCCATCCATTTTATAACCCAGACAGAAACATAATACCAAGGTCATGATTTGTTTACTTGCAACATGAAGCTCATCCTAAATTATTGTCACTCAGTCTCTGTCTCTGTGTCTATGAATCTCTCTAGCAGTAAGATCAGGGGGTAGAGGTCAGGGGGTAAAACTCCAGGGGCACTGGCTGGGCAGGATCAGGGGTCACCCACTGTCTTTCAATGACATGTTTTTCCTTGCTTTGAAGCAAGCACTGCTGTATGCCTGTTTATATATAATAGTTACTATCTTTTTTTCTCTTTCTCTCTGTCTCTGAGAGTGTTGTGGAGTTATCTAGGGCGAGAGCTGTTTCTTTTTAACTTTGTGCTTTTTTTCTGTTTACCTATAGTCCTCTCTCCCACTTTCTTTTACTTAAACCATTATCTCTAGGAAGCGAAACAAGACAGAAACATGGCAAAACTCCCTCACCAAGCATGACTGAGTAGCACAGAGCACTTACCTGTACAACCCACTGAACTGCATGGCGTGACCCACTAGAAAATGGTGCAGCACAATTTATACAAGCAACTCAGTGGGCAGTGAGATGTGGACCAGTTTGAACCACAGTGCCCCAAAATGTTCACAACCCAGTGAGCAGCATGACCAATTGGAAATCTGCTGAGAAGAGTACATCATTCATTTTTCAAGAGGTGCTTTATCCTGGTCAGGGTTGTGGTGGATCTAAAGCCTATCCTGGGAACACTGGCTATGAGGTGGGAATACATACTGGATGGAAATGCCAGTCAAATACAACCCCAAATCAGAAAAAAATGTTGGGACTTTGTTGAAATTGAAATGAAAACTGAAAACAGTGATTTGTAAATAATCTTTGACCTGTATTGCACTCAAAACA
>JAOTRR010000018.1:3686288-3700455 GCA_028570945.1 Gogo arcuatus | reverse complement strand
TTGCTCGCCAACATAAACAGTTTTCGGAGCAGCACTGCACATGAATAGGCTCCCCATAGAGATAGATATAACATTAATCTCAAAGCTGCAATACTGTACCGAGCGATGTAGCTAACACTAGTTAGGATAGATAACATGTCAAGAGGTTTGCAAATGCAAATTTCCAGACAGTCAGTTGTCAATTCAGTTAATTAGATAGCTATCTAATCACTAGCTAGTTAGGATAGCCAAGTTAACCAGTAAGTTACCAGACAACTTTAGCCAGACAAAAAAAGAACTTACTTTGATATGCTTCTTTTGATTAGAAGTGGAGTCTTTTGACACTGAAGGCAACTTGGTTGCTGGCAAGCAGACGTTGCACTGCACAGTGATGATGTGATCTCATTTTCCTTCTTTACAAGTGAAATAGTGTTTATAATAATAATAATAACAATAATAATAATAATAATAATAATAATAATGAGTTTAACTTATAAAGCGCCTTTTTCACACCCAAGGTCACTTTACAATTACAAAAAAAAAAAAAATCGACCAAAAGTGGTCCGGATGTAACTCCAGTAGCGTAGCTGCTCACAGCCCCAATTAAAGGCACACACAGGTATGTCCCACACTGCCTACAAAGCCACCACAATGTCACCAGGCAATAGCGCTCGGAACACCGCGCCATGGATCCACAAAGTGACCACAGAAACATCGCTTCACAGAGCGCTGGGCAACCCTGATGCTGATGAGAGCAACAAGCACACCGCAGTCCATAGCGAGCAGAACACGCATCACTCATGGCGGACCAAGGCCTGGGGAAACTGAGGCTCAAGACTGGGCTCGGAGCCATGCCACAACCGACGGACAAAGGGACAAAATCAGCAAAACGTTCAAACAGAAAACAAACATCAAAACATACAAACACAAAAAGAAAAAGAAGAAAAAGAATAAGCTCCGATGAGAAGTGGCAGCCAAAACGAACACAGTGTACTCTCAACCAGAAACAGTTTGAATTTCCATGACAGAAACGAATCTCTGTCCTGGCTGTGTATATATTAGCTTTTTTTGTGGTGTGTGGGTAGGTGTAATGGTGTAATATGAAAGCACGTTTCAGTTTTTTCAGTCAAGGGCTTCTGGGAAATGCATTGAATTTCCGTAATTTAATTTGAGAGCGAATGAATATGTGAACTAAGAAATCAGTTCTTTCAAGTAATCCATTAATTTCAAGAATGTAACTGTATTCTGATTACCATCTATTTATATTGTAACTGTATCTGAATACAGTTACTGATATTTTGTATTCTAAATATGTAACGCCGTTACATGTATCCCGTTACTCCCCAACACTGCTTAAATATCTGTTTACGTATGTTTCTGCTATAGATATTTTATTTTACCTTTTAATACTATTTGGTGGTTAGTGGTTTTGGCATCTGTCCACAGTATAATGTTGTACAGAATTATTACTAATTTGTTGTATGCTGTGCATGTTTTCATTAGACACAATATTATTAAGTACACAAACTAATGTATCTTTATATTTATAGTCCAAAGAGATAGTGATGAATCGATCTGGTTTATTGATTGGTAATAACACTACATGGATAAAGCAGTGGCTCAATCTCAGTTTGTCCTGTTGCATTACCTGCATAGGTGTTCATAGGTTGCATTGAGAGTAGCTTATTCCCAAACTGCATCAATCTTTGTCAAGGTGTTCCACTCCATATGTGCTTCCCATCCATCTTGGTGGAAATAATCTTGGTTACACCAAGGGCGCAGACTTGGCCAGTCAGATGAAAATTGATTGGAGCATATAATCGCTGCCTTTCTGAGGACCAAACCTATATTTTGGGACATTTCTGAGGAATGCATTCAGAAAAGACCTTTTTTTCTTCTAAAAGGATGAAGGCTCAGGTAATATTTTAGATTGTATTATATATGAAATGTGATCAAAAGAAAATATGCATGACTAATGACAAACTGAATCATTTATGGAAAATGTAAATTGTGTATATAAACTAACATTTTTGTAACATTTTAAATTAAATTAACCTTGTTTATACACCAGTGCTAAGTGCTTGATCCTGATTGGTCAGAAGGTGTTAATTAGAAATTGATTTCCTACAATAGCAGCTCTCATGTTACTTCCCACATTTATTTAACATTTATGGAAGGAGTCTCCAGTGTCAGCACTCTAAAACAGCCAGAGGTAAAGCGGTGTCATGTCAACACCAAAATCAGCGTCAGACTCCAGTTCCCAGACTGCTTCACAGCCTACAAACATGGCCATCCCAGACTACATGCTAGACCTTTTTACACAGATATTCCGCAATATTGCCGTAAAGAAGGTCCCTCAATATCCCAGCTTTGCGAACCAAATAAAGTCGCGCCAGTGTGTGTTTTTACACAGCTTGCCAGTGTTCCAGAACCAGAGACGTGATGTGTGACACAACAGAGCGTCGGCGTCTAGGGTATGATGTATAACACACTATGCATCAGAAATACGAATATCCGGAGCATACCGACGTTGCTTTCAAAACAATAATGGAGAGTGAACTGAGTTTTGAGGCACTTTTGTTAGCCATGCACATTTATACCACAATTCAAACGCAAGAAAAGTTGCTGTGCGATCAGAAATGCATTGGCAGATAAAGTGTAGAGAAGTAGGAAGCGATTTGAGGCAGAAAGTTGTGTGGACCTGAGATGGAGACTTTTGAATTTGTGCTGGACTCAGAAAGAAGAATGTTAAAAAAAACGAGCATCAACGTCAAAAACATCACACCCCTGTCCACACACGTCGATCCCACCTCTGTTACTCTCAAACGTTCCGGCTCAGAGGCAGAACAACACAGACCACTCGTTATGCAATTTGGGTGTTTTATACAGAGCGTGAGGTGGAACAAAGGCGTAAGATTCCCGCCTTGAACAGGTTGTGTAAAAGGGGATACTCACACTATACTCACACACATATACTATATACGTACACACAAACACTCCACTGACACAAAGTATTGCTCAGTGTATATTTACCTAGAGTATGATCAGTATGGTATTCTGATTTTCTATCTTTTTCAGTGTTCTGTGTTCAGTATTCAGTTTTTTTTAGGTCTTAGATTTGCCGAGTTTTGTGTGTTTGCTGACCGCCTGACCCTCAGTCTGTTTTTGACCACAACCGTGTCTCAGATTTTGGATTATTTGCCAGTTTTGAAAATAAAGCATTCCACCTGCAAATGCAGATGTCTCCGCCACCTGACAGGCTATACCAAGAATTTTATTTTATTTTATTTTATTTTATTTATTTATTTAGAGAAAAAAGGTTTAAAAAAAGAATGAGCAATACAGTCAAGCATTTATAGTTGTTATCCAACTGTAAAAACTTAAAAATAAATAAAAATGTGGGATGTGTTGTTACTGGAAAATAACATTGGGGTGGTAACAGTAACTCTGTTTCAAGTTGGGCTGGATCACATTATCCTGGAAGGATTATTTTCTTATACCAACGCATCGAAGTGTTTTATTCCTTACTTATGACATTATTTAACAATAACAAATCTTAAACCTCAGCATTAATTAAGCCAAAGCAAGAAAGTAAGTTGACACACATTAATTCATGCTTGTCGAAAAAAGAAATACCTATTCACTTAATGCTTGTCCATGACTACAAGTAAGCCCACATATATTAGCAAAAAATGAATGACAGCATGTTCACAAATGTAGATAACTTATGGAACATTCCATCTGTAAGTACTGGTGCATGCTTTTCAGTCTCAGTTCTGAATTTTGCAGGCTAACAAACGTGTTCATTAATTTGTACACCACTGGAAATTACATTTTTCTGTATTGATGATATGAAGATAAATGTTGGTGGTGATAATTAGTCTTATTTATGCAGCATTATTAAAAACATCAATTAACCAAGTGTTAATTACTTTGCTATGTAACTTCTACTGAGGTTCAAGGTTTGTTCGTGTTAACAAATGATTTTTAAAATAATGTTAGTTAAGGGAACCTTAATATAAAGTGTTAAATTGCTGAGAGGGATTAGGATTAGGATTAAGATGAAGATGAGATTATGGGTTAAAATGAGGGGTCAGGGTAAAGAGTTTAGGAAGATTGGTGGTAGGCGCTAAGGGCATGTTTAACGCTTATAGTTAAATATAAATGAATTTGCAGTCCGTATCAATTTGAGAATGTGCTAAACTGTGTCTCGTGTTTGTTTAAAGGCAGACAGGTAACACCTGCTTCCTATTCATTGTTGTTTGTTGCCCTTCAATCGAATTTCTGACTTTCATCACACATAGATGAAGAGCAACAAAGTATATTTATGTGTCTTGTCAGATCAAGCACTTCCTGTCCCAGTATCCCAATCAAGCATCTCAGCACGGCTCTGTTTGCATCATAACCTCAGACTGTTTACATTTCTCTTAATTACACGTAGCAGCTTCATCACACTAAATCCCCCAGAGAACTTTCCAACAGCTTCTCTTCCTGAAACGGATATCCAGACAGACACAAGGGGAAAGTAATTACTCAGTTAGGATTATAGGAAGATAATTTATACATACCCAAATGTAAACCAAACTGACAAATACATTGCAGTAACCATGGTGTTGGGAATTAAAGTGTCGAGGAAACTAACAGTAAACAGTAAAGTGCTTTAGAAAACAGATTCCTGTTAATGTTGCAACATGCATGATGAAGAGAGTGATTCATGTACTTTGGGGGTTGTAGTCTTTTTTTGTCGGATTGTAGTCTTTTCATTATCTTTATCTTTTTTACACCATTTTCACATGACCTTAGCCGACACATTTATTCACATTTTCTTTTTCTGAAATTTCTTTTAAAATTGTGAAACGTTTAAATGGAAACACATCTAATCTGTAGACTTAATCTGTTTGTTCCCAGATTGGGTTCTGCAATATGTTGTGCATTTATACCTTCTGTGTTTGATGTGTGTTTACAAAATCTTACATAATTTACCTTAATCCAAAGCCATATAATTCATGATCTGATTTTAATTCATCAGTATCTTTTTTTTTTTTTTTTTTTTTTTTTTGACTCATTGCCTGCGTGGTGTGTGTGTGACCTACATGCCCAGTCTGAAGTTTTTGAAAGCCTGGAGTTTCTTGTGCTTATTACAGTTTTATCACCATTACTGCCACAGACAAACAACAATGAATTGAACTGTATAATACAACTGGTATAATACAGTACTCCAAATACTCAGGAATCACTTCCATTAGCACAAAAACATGTTTTGTCATCACAGAGATTGTTCGGTTTTGCCAAAATAGTTTATGTCAGTCGGTGTGAAAACAACACACACATACACACACATACAAGGAAAGCTTCACTAGCTATGAATGTATGAAATGATAAAATGGTTTATTTTTTCTTCCACATAAAATGGAAACATCAAGCCATTCACTAGTCATGTCCAAAATGAATCCTTTAATCTCCCTGGTCCCTGTCTTCACTCTTACATTTCTCACTTTTGTACATCCATCCCTTTCCTCTCAGTTTTCACTAGAGTTACTAAATGAATATAATTACCACCTAATATGTTTTACGATGAATAATTAAATGAGCTGGGACCTTGAGGGGTTTAGTACATTTCAAATCTTTAGAAATCAAGCATAATCAGACTATCAAGCATCTGTACAAACCCTTTAAATCTGTATATTTAAGGACTATTAAGTTCATAGATCTTAATGAACCTTTAAGTGGGTGCTTTATTCAAGTGTAAACTAGTTTCGCCTGTAGATAAAACACTCAGACAGGGAAAGTAGCAACTGTAAGTGTCCAACTTCTCGACCTCATCCTATTAATCTATATAATTTCCTGGAGCATAAAGTCGCAATCATTTCTCAATTCACTTATACTGTACAATTTTTTTTTCTCATGTTAGAGAATCTAAAGCCCAGTGCTAGTTTGTCAAAAAAAAACCAAACAAACATGTTCAGATACATGTGTCTGGAAATAAAGTTATTGGATTATGGATATGCCTAGTGTAGCCACATGAAAAGTACATAATCAAGAAAAAAAAAAGTAATTATGCAAATAATTAAAGCAAGTAGTTAACTGAGTAAGTAAGTAAGTAGAGAGGGTAAGTAGGTATGTAAGTAAAAATGTAAGAAGGTAAGAAAGAAGTTTGTAAGTGAAGCAATTATGTAGAGTTAGTATATAACGAAGTAAATAAAGCAAATAAACTAAGTAAATTAAGTGTGTAAAAAAGTAAGCAAGAAGTAAGTATTTAAATAAGTAAATATATAGCTTATGTATGTATGTTAAGTAATTTAAGTTAATAAGTGAGTAAGTAGAAATGTAAGAACATAAGAAGTAAGTAAGAAGGAAGTATGTAAGGTAAGTAATTAAGGAAGTAAGTAAGAAGTAAGTATTTAAGTAAGTAAATAAATACCTTATTTCTGTATGTTAAGTAAGTAAGACAATTTACCTACGTATTTAAGTAAATAAGTAAGAAGTAGGTAGGTAGCTAAGAAAATAAGAAGTATGTGGAAATTACAGTATGTAAGTAAGTAGAAATGTAAGTAAGTGTGTAAACAAAACTGAATGAAAGTAAGAAGGAAGTATGTAAGGTAAGTAATTAAGGGAGTAAGTAAATTCAGTAAGCATGTAACAAAATAAGTAAGAAGTATGTATTTAAGTAAGTAAATAAATACCTTATGTATGTATGTATGTTAAGCAAGTAAGATAATTTCTTTAAGTATTGAAGTAAATAAATAAGAAGTATGTTGTAGAAATGATGTAAATAAGTAAAGTAAGAAAAAATAAAAGTAAGTGTTTAAGTAAATAAATAAGAAATAAGCAGGGAAGCAAGAAAGTAAGAAGTAGAAATTATACATGTAAAGTATGAACATAAGTAAATAAATTAAGATAAGTAAGAAAAATTAAAGTGAGTATGAAAGTGAATATATAAGTAAGAAAGGAAAAGCATTTCATACAATAAGTTTTATAAAGCACATTTCAACCATACCTGTATATACTGTACCTAGATGTTTGTTTTGCACTAAACGGAAGTGACTGATGGTAACTGATATCTCACATCATTATCCATCCAAACATCCACATGAGCTTCCATATAAACATGTGAGGTGAGTAAGAAGGAATACAGAAATAAGGATGTAATAAAGCACATTTAAACTGAAGTTTATATACAATTGCAATAAGCATAAAAAGAACATAACACTTTTAAGTGACATAAAAGCAGACATAACAGACAAAGGCATCAACTTTATTATATTCATGAAGCTTACATATACAAATATGTTTGGAGATTTGACTTGAAAACTGTACGTGCAGAGAAATAGCCAAAATGGCAGCAAACCTGAAGATATCAATGACTTGAGGGCAAAATACGTCTATGCCATGCTGAACTTTTTTGCTTATCTTTATCTGCAGCATGTGAAAGTAGCTGTAGGGCATCAGCTGTTTTGAAAGCTGGCTCTGACCATTATACTATAGAACAAATCAGGGCTGTAGAGTTCAAAAAGTGGCCATGTGAGTTTGGAGCCATGCTGTACTTGACCCATCTATGTGCTGTACCAGTTGGACTGAAAGCTGTAACAAAATTCTATTCAGAAATCGCTCTATTGAGGACTGGATTTGCAGCAGAAACACGTGGCAGTACATTATGAAGCGTGTGTACCCCCAGCCCATGAGTTTTGTACATAATGTTATCTTTTGAAATTTGACATTCACAATCCATCTACCCACACACAACCTCACCATCTTGCTATATTTGCGATTGACTCCTTTTTTTAAGGCTTACAATTATCTGTGGAACTCAATAAAAAGTGAAGAAACCAACAGCCTTGGGGAAGAAAGTAGAGAGAGAGTGCAGAAATGAAGGACAAGGGGTTAAGCGAGAGAGAGAGAGAGAGAGAGAGAGAGATAACAATGAACAAGAAGGAGAGAAAAAAAAGACTTTTCTACAGGCAAAACACGACCCTAGAAAAGTTGTAGCCGTATGAAAATGAGCATGAAAATGAGTGCAGATGCCAAATTAGTCCACCTGGACCAATTAGTGCAGATAAGACACTCGTTCTCCATAATGCTATGTCAACAGACATCCAATCAGATAAAGGGCTAGTGGAGGAGAAGGAGGAGGGTCAAAAGAGGAGCGAGGAGCACGTTTTGATTAGAGGGGAAAAAGGGATCAAAGAGATTTCATTAAACAAATCTTTCGATGGAAAAAAAAAGAGGAGACTTCATTTCCTGTACTTACGTTCGAATTAAACTTTAATGGACAAACACGGCTTGATCTCTTTAGCAAATCATGAGCCTTTGATTCCCGTACTTAAGCGTTTCATCAGATTCTGTGATAAAAAGCGAGGTGACAGAACTCATGACTGCATCACGCATCAGGAATCTTAGAGATGGTTTAGTGAGAATTTTAAAAAAAGCTATGAATTCCAGAATATTTATTCATCAATATATTAAAAAAATGTTCAATAATAAATGACAGATGTTTAATAATACACTATGTAACGATGTGTTCAGCAAAATGATGAGCCTTGGATTGCAATGTTCAAGGGGTTTAATGGGGTGAAAAGCACCACTGAGTTGAATGCCAAAATTCACCACTGATACCATATCACACTGGATCACACTGCATTGTGAAAACATATCACAAACATATCATGATATGGTTATAATATTGGAATAATATCAAACACAATATGACCAAAACTATGTGGACACTTGCGCATCACACCCATATGTGGTTCTTCTCCAAACTGTTGCCACAAAGTAGGAAGCACACAATTATATGGAATGTCAGTCTTTGTTATGCTGTAGAATTGCAATTTCCCTTCACTTCTGTATGCTAACAGGCCCATACCTGTTCCAGCATGACAATGCTCCTGTGCACAAATTGAGCTCTGTGAACACATGGTGCGCCAAGGTTGGATTGGAAGAACTCAAGTGTCCTGGACTGAGCCTTGACTGAACTCAACCCCATTGAACACCTTTGCAATGAACCGGAACACCGACTGCACCAAAAACCCTCGCCCAACATCAGTACCTGATCTCACGAATGCTCTTGTGGCTGAATGATCACAAATCCCCACAGCCACGCCCCAAAATGTAGTGGAGAAGAGTGGAGGTTATTATAACAGCAAATGGGGAATAAATCTGCAATGAGATCTTCAACAAGCACATATCCATGTGATGGTCAGGTGTCTATAAACATTTTGTTATATAGTGTATCATGGTAGTATCATATACTGTAAAGAAGGATCAAATTAGATTTGGTATTACAGTATCATCAACATAAGATCGTAAGGTATTTGGTTGTGGATGTTATTTCTTATCATCAGATGTCATATCATCATCATGTTGTGATAACTTCGGGTGGACGCTGTTATAGGAAAATAATCAATGATGCGGTTGGGTGATGTGGCATGATGGGAAGCAGAGTTTACTGCTACCATTCCAAAGTTGACGATTTTCCAATAACAGCGCATACCGAAGTGTTTTATTCCTCTTACACCAAAGCAAGTTGCCAATGACTGGATGTTTAATATTACATATTAAAGAAATGCTTCACTTTTTAAGCATTTATTTTTTATATTTAATGTTGTGGAACGTCTGCAAAACAAATTAGTTCCTGTTATGACTTATGTTGTATTAGCTATACATAGTTGTTTCGTCACGAGCCTCTTTTTTATATGATATCAGCACAGGTTATGGAACCACATGATCATGTCATACTACAACAACATGAACACATCAGCCATAGTGTGAGGTTCATTATCTCTTCCTTCTTTTACAATTTTTTTATGTTAATAATTTCTTTGTTATAATTTATTTCTATAATTACAATGAGTTGCTGGTTTATTTGCCATACTGACCTACTAACCAATAAACTGGCAACGCAATGTAGAATTCATTTGTAAAATTAGACACTACATACATCATTGTGCTCTAAATGGGTGTCTAGTCCTCTGGAGAGAGAAGAGTGGGAGTAGAGAGAGAAGGAGAAGAGCGGCGCTTCTATTGAACCGACGCTTTGCCTGTGGCTGTGTGGTGTTTTCTTTTCTGCAGTCTCTCTGAAACAATGAGAGATGCAGGAGAATGAAAGTGTGTGATAAGTCACAACTCTCCTCCTTGGTTTTTTTTTTTTTGTTTGTTTTTGTTTTGTTTTGTCGCCGGCAGCCATTAACACACAGGTTTTAGCTGAATGAGACTCCAGGAGAAAGAGCGAGAGATATCACGTGTACAACACTTGCCCTCAGCTAGCAATAATATACAGTACAGTTTTACTAGCCAGACCCTATGACCTCTTTTACGATTTCTTTTGTTTTCATGTTTTTTGGGTTCATTGACTTCTACAAACACTAAATTGTATTTTCTTTATAACATATCCTTACCCTAAAGCAGACACCAATTTTTAGCCAGAAACATCATTTCACATGTCTGAGTTTTGGTACTGTTGACAGTGTACCTTTAGAGCATGTTTCAAAGTCATGGTACATTCAACAGGAACACACTTGATGGGTCATATTCTGAGGTTAGCTCAGCATATGTAGTGAAATTGTACACACTTTAGCATTCAGACCACCTGAGGGTTAAGGGTCTAGCTCAAGGGCACAGCATTGGCAGCTTGGCCGTACTGGGATTTGATTTGAACTCATGATCTTCTAATCAGCAGGCCACCATTTTTAACCACTGTGCCACGAGTGCCAACCTGACATACATTATACAAATGCTACCCATTCAACTGTGAACCCATGCAGTTCTTCTTGTCTACTTATGGGTATATACCAATATACAGTAAATAAAATATACCTCTCCTGAAAAGTCTGAATAGCAAAGTTATACATAAATCTACCTTCCCTAACTAACACTAACTAGCTTTCTTATGCAATAACCCATGGGCAATAGCTAGTGAGCCCGATAGATTAGACTCTCCCTTTTGCAAGTTTCAATTGCAGTGAGTAACAAATTCTGAATGCTATCCACTGATGTATAGGCTAATAAATACCTCAGTGCTGCTAGCTAGCCATAGTGGTGTAATGCCTACGTTAATTGCACTCGATTATGTTTTTCTTTATTGAAGACATAATTCAGTTGCCAGTGGATTGCAGCACAATCTAAAGGTGTTTTCCCAATTTCAAATAAAATTGTAAGACAGTTATTGGCTATGAAAATGATGCTAATGTGCCACAGAAAGTTACCCAGCAACCTCAAGATGCTCTGATTTCAAATTCAGCTCTCCTTGCATTCCCATTTCATTGGTGCAATTCTTATAGTCTTTCATGGCTATAAACTAGGCAGAATTAAAATATAAAAAGTGTTTCATCTAACAAGTCACACCTATCGCTGGAATAATCCATTATACTTGCACTTAATAATTATACTTGCACTTTTGCAAATCGGTTTACTTCCAGATTCCAAACCAGAAAATATCACTTTGGAGATGTCTCCTGTTTACATTTAGAAACAGTGTCATCTGTGACTTTTTTTTTATTTTTTAGCATTGTCAGAATTTGGGCAGAGCCTTTTGGGTAATTTGTGCTCCTGGAGTCTACAGTAAACCCTTATCTAACAGTTATATACTGTAATACTCACCTGATGCACCTGACATAACCTGATAGAGTAATAGAACAGCCTTACAAGGGCATAGGGGATTCAACCATGTGTATTCAATCAAGAGGAAGTGATAGAGCAGTATTGTAACTGTTTTATCCCTGGAAATGTTGGGCAACGTTTTATATTTCTACCTGATACATTTTTACACGAAAAATAAAGTGGTTTTCTTAATATTTGACCTGTACTGCACTCAAAACAATACAGTGAAAGTTATCGGTAGAAAGGCGTGGACACTTATTTTGCGCTTGACCTCATTGAATATATATATATATATATAAGTAGGAGGTTCCCTTTCAAACCACAAAATTTGGGGGAGGAAAATATTTAAATGAAACATGCAGCGTGATTTACTAAGGTTTGTGGCAGTCAATTTACTGCTAATTGTGCCATTAGCAGAGATTGAGCGAGTGTGTATGCAGAGCTGAGCACACACAGAATAGATTTTTGTTTGCTCATAATATTTTCTCTTTAAAATATAATTCATGTGCTTGCGAAAGTTGCACTACACACTCAGAAATGAGGCACAAAAAAGAGAGCCCGTGGTAGAAGGGAGAGAATTTTCTCCACTCGTGTTAATTTATTTGGAATGCCAGAGGAAGACATTATCAGAACATATCAATTACCAAGGCGCATTATTCTGTACCTGTTTGCAACCCTACGTTAATTTGCGCTGCTCTTGGTAGATTGTGTTGGTCATTATTAAAATAACTGACTGCGCCTGTGTTAATTAATTTGCGCATTGTTAGTAGATCACCCGCAGAATTGGCCTCTCCCATTGGTGCTTTTTAAAAAAAAATTTCAATTGTTGCCTCACGCTAATTTGCCCTTGTTAGTAAATCTGGCCCTTAGCATGTTAGAATCACTTTCTCACTGCAATCAAACTGCACTTTCGTTCACATGAAACCGGACCTTACTCAGATAGTCTTGGACCAGTTGTTTTGGTTCACACGCAATTACGATTGCTGTGTTCTCATCTGCTTAAACAAACCGCACAAAAGAGGAAATACAGCATGGTTCAATTTAAAAGGATTATGTGCCATTGTCTAACATGCTGCTTGAAGAATTATCCCCGACAGTAAGGTTATCATGCAGCATAGTGTTCCGTATAATGGGAAACCCTGTTGGTTGTTAATTTTGCCCTTGAGCTTGACAGCTTTTGTGAAAAGCCAAACGGTACGTTTAAGAATCTCAGTGCATCTGTTGATGCTGGTTTATCACTTGATTACCATGTAACTTATATCTCTAAAACTGTTTGTTATCATCCGGGCACCAAAGCCAGAATAAGAAATAAGCGAAACCAACATGATGAGAAACCAGTGCATGCTTTTATATATTCTCAGTTGGTCTATTGTAGCATGTTGCTGACTGACAGAGCTTCCTTTCTTTAAAGAAGCTTTAGCTAGTTCAGAGTGAACCAGATTCAATTCTAGTGAAGCTGCCTATTAAATTGTGCATTCAGTACAAAGTCCTGCTCTTGATGTTTAAATGCTTTAACTCTGGCATATGTTGCTGATCTTCTGAACCACAGTCCAGCCCACCCTGAGCACTTTCATCAGCCTACTGTTAGAACTATTGCTAGCATATCACACTGTCAAGCCACAAACACTTCTTTGAGTGAAAGTGAAAAAGATAGTCAGGCTCAAATAACACTTTTATGCACAACAATATAGCACCACACCCCATTGCCAAAATGTTAGCTGAAGACTTTTTTTCAAGGATCACAAATATGATAAGCTTCCTCACCAGAGACATCATCAGGAGGGACTAAAGATTATGGCGACGTGACGTTGCCCCTGCAAGTTCAAGTCCTGCCTTATATTCCATAGTCTGTATTAATGCACATGATTAGCCCTTTATATGTTGAGTGAAACATAGTCTCTGCTTTTTATCCGAGTTAATTCCAGGCAGCTTAACATGGGACTGGGCACGCACATTGGAGCTTTCACTTGCCTGGTGAGCTACCTAATGAATTTCTAATTAACCTGAATGCTAAGAATTACTTCTGGAGGAAACCAGGCTCTGCTTATCATCTAGCCAATTCCATATTTGTGGAGAAGTGCGGTGGCGGCAGCATCATGCTGTGAAAAGGCATTTCATGCAGCAGGGACTGAGAGGCTTGTCAGGATCGAGGGAAAGATTAACAAATCAAAGTACATGACCTAAAAAACACAGCGACAAGGCAATGCAGGTGTGACTTTGGGACACGTCTCTGAATGTCCCTGATTGGTCCAGTCAGAGCCAGAACCTGACAAAGTATCTCTGGAGATACCTGAAAATAGTGGTAGGGCAATGTTTCCCATCCAACCTGACAGAGTTTGAAAGGTTCTGCAGAGGAGGATAGAAAAAGATCTGTAACATGATCTGTTAAAAAAATATCTGTTTTGTAGCTGCTGACCAATGAGATTTGTGAGTTCAACACCTGAGAATAGTAAAACATCTGATGCTTTGATACTGGATATTCACTTGTTACACAGATTTAAAAAAAATAATTATTATAATAAAAAATTCAAACACAAAGCCTCCTTTGCTCTCTCTCTCTCTCTCTCTCTCTCTCTCTCTCTCTCTCTCTCTC
>JAOTRR010000018.1:3357077-3368508 GCA_028570945.1 Gogo arcuatus | reverse complement strand
CTGCATGATTTTATGCATTGTGCTGCTGTCAAGGGATCGGCTGATTAGATAACTGTATAAAACAGCAGGTGTAGGGGTGTACCTAATAAAGTGGCCGGTGACTGCATGTACATATATTACATGTTCCTGCATATCTCGACCTTCTAATACCTTAGACATGTTGCTGTGTGTGTTTCCGAACAATGAACAGTATCATAATCTGATACAAATGAGAAAACTGGCTTTTGGGTCTCGGCCCCTGCAGAATTTTGAAGACAGTCTAGACCTTCACAATAATAATTTACTATTCAAAAGTTTACCACATATATTACAAGTTGACCCATAAAACTTGAAAATAGGTCAAACTGGTGTGAAATCATCAAAGAGGCTTTACTTTCATTAATTTTATTTATTTATTTTTCCCATCGCGGTGGCGGCTCTGCATACGCTTTGGGTCTGCCTACTATTCTTTTCCAGATGCCCCCTACTCCCAATGTAAGTGACAGGGCTGATTCCTTTCTCAGAATAGGAATATTTTTACATATGGAAAGCGCTGTTATGTGCCAAATACAGGACATTACCTCGTGGGGGAAGATCCATGTCTCCCATGGTGAGGCCGATGAGGTTGGGTCTCTGCACGTTGACCCGGGGTCTATACGCTGGACGAGAGGTCAGACTAGGAGCTTCGGGGTTGTACACGTCCGGTTCAAATGAATCTACAGATAACAAAAACAACAAAGCAGGATGACGAGAAGACAACTGTCCATCATGCTACATGAATCCCCCCGACTCACAGACTCATTATTACTTACCCATTTTATCACTGAGAATTTAACACTCAGTACAATTCTTTTCCTTCTCTTTTATTAAGATACCCAATGTTAAACTCCTTTATTAATTGAGACATTCGCTCAACACTGCTACTGACATACAAGTCTCTCATCAGGGAAACCAGGAGTGTGCACTAGCTAGAAAAATTAGAAGTACGACTAAACCGTGTTTTTTAAGAACAAATCTGATTGTGTGAACATTTTACAATTTATTTACAAATGCACAGAGCTGAGAGTGATTACCAGAGGTGAAGAGGGGCAGCGGCGGCTGTGCGAGTGGGGGTCGGATCCCTGAAGTGACCAGGTGAAGCGGAGGCTGAGGGAGTAGAGGACGAGACGTGGAGACGATGGAGGGGACGGAGCTGGTCATGGAGTTTGGAGGTGCATCCAATGCTGGGAGAGGCGGAGGAGGACCTGCATAACACACAAAAAGCTTTATTGTGGCTCCTAAATGTCCAGGTAGGACAATAATATGGTTAAATCCTCATTCGCAGGACCGTAGCTGATGGTATACGGCGAAAAAACATTACCTGCGACAGGAGGGAGGCTGCCTGGTGCCACAGGGGGGCGGAGGTTAACGGGTGGAGGTGGGAGTAGAGCGGGAGGCGGCGGCAGACCTGGAGGGGGCGGACCATCCCCGACAGGAAGCGGCGCAGGTGGGAAGGGGAGGATGCTGGGAAGGTTGACGTCCTCCACCACCACCGGATCGCTGCCATGATCGAATGGACACATATCACCTCGCATACAGAAACCTTTCTCTGTGTGAGGAGAAAGGGGGAAAAACAAACACCCGTAACACAACAGTAACTAGTGATAAATTAAAAATAAATTTTATATTATATATAGTGTAAGAAATTACAACAGAATTGTTGCCGAAAATTTACGTCCCATCATTAGTTAAGGTATTTATAATGGTGAAAAAATGCGCCCAAATAAATACTCTCTCTTACTTTGTGACAAGATTTGCTTGGGGGCAATTATTTTAATTGTCAGGTAAGACAGTTTACCGCATGTTGCATACATAATAAACACAATTTGACTGATATCTCAGACCCGCACACTCCTCCTTACCGTCGTAGTCACGACAACGCTTGCGTGCAGGGGGCGGAGCCGCTCTGCCATAGGGGACGTGGTCTTGGTGGAATTCAGACCAGCTCTCTGTGGTGCTGTTGCCATGGTGAGTGGGAGCAATGACAGTGATGGTGCTGCTGAGGGCGGGTACAGGGAAGTGGGAGGAGCTAGGAGCAGAGGCAAGGGGTGGGGGTACGTAGGGCTCAGTGGCGCCACCCTCTGGCCGCTCGTGGTCATACTTTGGTTTTCCAGACTCCCTCTCTGTAGAATAAAAATAAAGACTGTTAAAACTGAATTAAACTGATGAAAATGTCCTCTCGTGCATATCAATTTAAACAAATGGCATCTTATAAGGAGGCGTGGCCTCAGCTTCGGTCAGTCCCAGTCAAGGAGGCGTGGCCTCTGCTTCGGTCAGTCCTATCAATATGAAAATAATAAGCTAACTGGTGTGTGTGTGTGCACCAACCTCGGCTCCTAGACCTGGAGCGGCTGCGAGAGCGCGTCCTGCTGCGTTCCCGGTCTCTCTCGCGCTCTCGCTCACGCTCTCTTTCTCGGTCGCGGACTCTGTCTTTACTCCAGCTGCGACTCCGGCTACGGCTGTAGCTCCGCCCCCTGCGCCGGTTGTAGCGCTCACGATACGAGTCACGTCTGGGCGGAGGACGCTCGTACTCTCGCTTTCTGGACCGATCGTCTTTCTTACGCTCATCGCTCCTCCTGCGAAACGGACGATTATCCAGCAAGAAAATTTTAGAATCACTGAAGTTGATTAACCATAATTTATATTCTTTATAATTGCCATTTATTTAAAACGTGCGCGAGTTTACCTGCTGTCTCGGCTGTAACGTGAGCTGGACTGAGGGCTGTGGTTCACTCTCCTGGAGAACTTCTTGTCCCGTTCATCATCCCGACTCAGCTGGTACAAAAACACAAAAATGATAAACCCACCTCTCACACACACACACACACACACACACACACACACACACACACACACACGTATGTACACCTCTCTCACCTCCTCTTTCTTCTGCTCGTCTTTGTCGGAGCGTGTGTGGCTCTCGGGCCTGCCTGTGGAGCTCAGCATCTCAGCCTGAGGTAGGTAGCTCTTTGTGTTCACAGCTTCAAAAAGTTTATCCACAAACGTCTGAGTCTCTGCACAAGCACAACAGCGGTCACAGGGTTTATTCAGAAACGTACAGCAATCACTCACGTGTTTTGTTGCACAGAAACCTGAGGAACGATTCTCACCCTTCTGGAGGAATACATCCAACTGGTCTATGCATAGTGCTCTCAGCTCCTTCTCTGACTTGTCCTTCTTCACCAAGGCCACCACATATTTAGCGAGCGCAGATGGGTCAGCATCACATCTGCACACGGCACAACAAATCACCAAGACGTCCAGAGCGGTTTAAAAAAGGCCAAATAGTGCACATGAAAGTAAAGCTTCGTAATATGATATAAATATTATCGAATGACTTTGTCTAACGATTAGGTGAATTTGCCTTTTTCATGCCTTCCAACTTCTTCCATATCACGTAAACAGCTATAATGTGTAATTTTAAGAATAAATAAGTTATAAAATAGCAGTAAATATTTCACGGTCACTGCAAAGACCTCTACACCGAACTGTTTATAAAGAATAAATAAAACCCGCCTTACTTTTGACCAATCTAGCACTGAATAAATTAAAGGTTAAAACATATTTTCCCTGTTTCCCATAACTTCATTTGACTGAAATATGAAAACGTGATTAAAAAAGCGTGATGTGTCAAGATTTTAATGTAATTACTTATTCACTGAATTGTTTTTTTTATTTCTACTCAGCAAATATTATTCCGAATAAAATAAAAACACTTCTTATTTACATTTTACAAGCAAAATAATTTCACACTCCCATTTTAATTTCCTACATTTGTATTCAGAATTGCTGCTAAAGGAAATCTTTTCTAATTTTTTAAATAAATCTGGCACTGAATAAAAATATTTTTAGATAGATATTTTTTTGGTAACATTTCCAAAGGGTGGAAATCATTTTATGAGTTGTTTCAGAAGAGTTGCTTTAAAAAAAAAAAAAGAGAGATGTTTGTAATTTTAGAAAATATTTTCTCTCCAGAGACTTACTTCTTAACCTGTAGTAAAGAAAATACTTTCTAAAATTTTTACTTTTGACAATCCTGCACTGAATAAAATATATTTATTCCCCCTTTTGGACACACCAGCTGTTGTTGTTGTTGTTGTTGTTATTATTATTATAAAATGTTAATACTGTGCAGAGATTAATGCAGGATTTTTTTAATCCGAAATTGTCTTTATTTCTTCACAACATTTTAATTTTTCTCTTCAGACAAGCCAGAGTTCATCTAACCAGCCAGTTAAACAGTAAAAATACAGAGCACTGCTGACTGAACTCACTGTTTTTAAATGCAACAGCAACATAAACTCGTTTCCAGCTTGTAGCTGCTCAACAGTTTCACAATGCTAACGAACAGTGGCTATGCTATGCTAACAGGCTAACTCGTATACTTACATTGGTTCGAGGGTTTTGGAGAGCCACGTCTTCAAGGCATCGAGGTTTTCAATTAACATTTTTCAGAAAAAAACCCAAATAATACTAATAATAATTAAAAAAAAAAAAAAAACAGCTCAGCTAAAGTGCTGAAGGTGAAAAAATGCTAAGCTAACAACACACCAGGCCCAGGGATGCTGATACTGATGCTAATGCTAATGCTACCTGGCCAAACTAGGCGCAGTTTTTACTGATTACTCCAAACATCTGATTTTTAACAGCAGAGCAAGCGAACAGAGCAGGATATTTCACAATTCCATCCGCCCCTTATCAGAAATGATATCTGACAGTTTTGCGAGGAAACGTCTAGAAAATATTGCCAATACTTTTCTCGATTTTTCCACTCTTTCCCCAGTTTCGACAAATGGCGACTATTTACTCACGTTGTCAACTATCGCGAGAATAAGCACTCCGCTTACTCTCGGTGGAAGATATCGCGAGAACACGAACCAGCATGCATAGAAGCTAGAGGGCGATTTGTAGGCTTCATTCATTCATTCATTCATTCATTTACAAATAGATGCACTGTATGGACAAAAGTTTGTGGACACCTGACCATCCCACTCCACACTTATTCCCCCTTTGCTGTTATAAGCAGCTCCAGTCTTCTGGGAAGAAACTTCCTATGGGGATTTGTGATCATTCAGCCACAAGAGCATTAGTGAGGTCAGGCACTGATGTTGGGCGAGGAGCAGCGCTCCAGTTCGTGACATGTTGCTCTAGGTTTAGTTTAACGCTTCCCTACATTACCCACAATGCCGCTCGACTACCTGCTGATAGTGGTGCAGGGGGATTTTTGCCCTCGCTTCATCTCTACCTAAAGAGAGCGATGCAGCAGGGCTTTAATCTTTTAGTGAGACAGATCAGCTACAACTTTTGTACTGATACTGCTGTAATTTTACTTTTCATCTCGTAGATCGCTAACTCGCCCATCCATAGCTTGCTCCAATGTCTCCACTACTTCTACACTGGATTTCTCTTTAATATGATGTGGGAAATGGTGCATGAGAAAAGGAACTCTTACTCTTTTGCCTTTAAGAGCAAAATCGGAATGTTATCACTGACTATTGAGGTCACTGAACTGTTTTCTATTATTAAACACTATTGTAACTGAGCAAGGAATTCACACCAATAATGAAAATCTGGCCCCAACCAACAGATTAACACCAGAAACAATAAACATGTCACAAATATTTCTATAAAACACACCATATTTAATGTTTTAGGCCAGAGTTTTCCTTTTTGAACGCTTTGAACATTAACACAAACATGTCCCTGAATGAATAAACAGATTGTTCATTTTGTGTGATTACAGTGCATGTTCGTTAGTATTCTCACGAGTGTGTAGTTCCACTGAGAGCGTGTTGAAGCGAGGCTCCTGATTGGTCGGCTGCTGTAAAAACCTGCTATGACATCATAAACCGGATGTTAAAACCCAACACACACCACACACAGATGACGTGAATGACTTCCAACAACACAACTTTAATAATCATTTTCCGAGTGTGTATACAAAGCATCTTTTTAATCTGTACAGATCAGGGAGACATTTATTTCAAAAGCATATCACAACTGTTGGTACCTGGAAAGTGCAAAAAAAAAAATTACAATTCAGACTGAAACAAAAATCATGCTGTACATACGGTATATATAAATAAGCACAGATATACACACACACATCCATTGGTGACGTTTAAATCACAGGTCTGATACGACTGAATCGGATTTGTTAAATAGATTATTGTTTTGTTTTTTTTTTACTTTGTGGAATGCTGCTGGAGTTGAAAGGTCACGAGCAGGTCATGGCTCGAAATCATGACAGGAAGTCTGGGAATTAAAAAGGCACTCAATTTTCTTAACATAGGAAAGGAATTTTCAAGAAATTAAAAGCTAATAAACAACAACAACAACAACAACATCCAGAAGACTTAAGTGTAAGAAGAACATTCACCATTTAAAAAAAGAGGCATCTAAAAAGTTGCTAACGATGACTGGTCTTGTAGTGTTTATTAGCTTAATCCCCATTTGCAGCTTGATTACAGAAACAGGAAGCACTTCATCTGAGCACATTAAAGAAAAAACAAAAACAAAACCACACACCCAAGAGCTGCATCCCAAACGCTACCTATTTCTACGAAGCCCAGACTCATACATCATAAATAATTCTGTTTCAGTTGATGATTCACTTTTATAAACTCTAATAATGTCTCATAAAGCTGTAATAAGTCAGGGTCGTGCTGTTGTTAAAAAAAAAAACAAAAAACACACACACACACAAAGATGACGTAGTGTAACGAAACAGCGCTCCAGCTCCAACCCCAACCCCGAAGCGGATTCTTTTCCTATAAAAGTGTTTTGTTCCTCTTACACCACAGCAATTTGTCAACGATTAGAGTTTGTTAATGAATTTATTAATGAACGACATGTTTTTGAACCATTTATCGTTACATTTCACGTTTTGCACCATCCACGAGACGTGTTAGTTCCTGTTATCACTTACGTTATAGCAGCAACAAACAGTCTCTCCCTCACCGGCCTCTCCTTCCCCAGCTCTCATGAAGACAAAACAAACAAACAAACAAAAAAAATCGCATCTTGTCACGTTACTGAGAAACCGAAAGTGCAAACTTTTTTTTTTTTTTTTGAAGACTGTTACAAAGCGCTGACGCTGGAGACTCCTTCCATAAACATTAAACGAACATCTCCTTACAGAAAACCTCACCACGTCTACGATGACATGTTTCTCAACTCGGTTTACTCTTCGCCTGAGATGACGTGCGGCGTCCATCATACGAGTCCCTCTGAACCCCTGAGCGGTTACTATAGAAACGAGAACGTATTAATATAAACCTCTCATTTATCTTCCACCCTTGCTGTGGAATAATACGTGACGGATGGATGGATGGATGGATGGATAAAAACGTCTGCAATTCTCATTATTTATTCATTAATAACTGTAGCTCTAACACCATGTGGTGTCCTGGACAACCTTTAGAACGAATACTGACCTCTGAATAAATATAACTACTAATATAAACAGAACACACCTGTAATATTTATTAACTATTACAAATATGCATGTAATTAAAGAGAAATAGCAACCGGACAAAAACTTATGAACACACACACACACGCTTCCTGTCCCTCCCAGATTAAACACGTGTCTTCATTTTTATAATTAATCAGCAATTTCCACAAAAAAGTGTAAATAAATAACAAGTAAATATGAACAGCTGGTGTTTTACGGCTTAAACATAATCAGGAATAAGTGAAGTTCACTAAAAGCACTCGGATATTTAATGTTTATAATGAACTTATAACTGTTAATAACTGTTCCACTGACATTTATATTTTATCCCCAGGTCATTATTAATGGTAAAGGATGTACAGGCCACAACATGGTGTTATAATGAACAGATATAACTTATGGGTATAATGGACACATTGCTGGAGCGTTATGAGGCATTATTACAGAGTTATATAAATAAATAAATAAATAGATAAATAAATAAATAAAACAATGTAGCACGTTCTGTGAAGGCCATATGTATAATGATTTATGAACCCATACATAACATGTTATAATGCATCCATAAAACACCAAACACATCGATTTAATTATTTAGAAGACTCCATGACATTTTGCAGCACTGTTTATAATGCATGTATGAATGGAGACAAGTTATAAGTAACACTTATAACACATTATATCTTCTCATAACGCATCGTGTTATCAATTTAAACCATAAAGTATAATGCACTGTAATAAATTCATAACAGTGTGTATAATTCCTTATGAAAGCATTATAATGTGATATAACACGACACGGGCTTGTTCATGCTTATATGACCTTCACAGAAAATGTTACCTCAAGGAATTATTCCCAGTGCACGTTTATAAGCACGTATAAAGATTTATGAATGATGAATATGGGCTTCAGGACAGCTCAGAGGATCATGCCTTGTGGGATGACGTGCATCAATATGACGTCACGGCACGATCCAGCGGTTTGGGATACGCCCTATTAACCAGAGTAAGCATGATGACATCACCCCATCACACAGGAAGCACACGAGAGAGCGAGAGAGAGAGAGAGAGAGAGAGAGAGAGAGAGAGAGAGCGTTTGGCATTGAACAGGATCTGATAAAAGAGACTAGAGACACACCGATCCAAAATCAGCGCGTCGACATGGCACGTGGAACGCAGACGGAAAAACACGCCACGTTCTGTTTAACATCCATAATACACAATATGAAAAATATGTGATGCCCAAGATCTGAAATATTTAATGTATAATACATACACAGTGCGTAAACATCAAGGCTGGATGAGACGGCAAAAATATCATACGATACAGAAATGACAGAAGATCCTTCATGATATCAAATATATTTAGAGGTAAAAGGATCTTAGTCTTTTTTTTTTTTCTTTCTTCGTGAAAAAAATATCCTTTCCAAGATTAATTGTTTCGAATTTTGTTTTATGGTTTCCTGGAGGTTTTCTTTTAGGAAAATATAACACCTCCAAATCACTTTAATTTAACATAAATCAGAAATCAATTTAATATAAAGCTTTCTACAACATCCCAAATGATGATTATTTTTTTTCATTTCAGACTCCAGTGAACACACTGGCATTTTTAAAACAAAATTATTTTTTAATTAAAAGATTAAACTTTTTTTTTTTCCAATTTCTTTTTACATTACGTGAATATTCTTACGTGCTGTCCAAAAAAATTATATTTTCTATAATTTAATTTGTTCTATAAATACATTTTTTTTTTTTTTTTTTTCTGGCAAAAATGTTTGTTTGATTGATTTTACTCATGGACAATCCATTTACTAATCCATTAACAGTCAAATGATGTGCAATTTTAATTAATAAAAAAAGAATATATATATTTTTTGGATATGTTTTTATGTTTTAGGAGTTGATGCATGAAAGGGTTAATAAAGAGGAAAAAAAAAAAAAGTCATGAAGTGCGTCACACAAAGAGAATGAACTATACAGACTGCAAACCTTCATTTCTTGAGTGATAT
This sequence comes from Gogo arcuatus, assembly GCA_028570945.1. Classification (NCBI taxonomy): domain Eukaryota; kingdom Metazoa; phylum Chordata; class Actinopteri; order Siluriformes; family Anchariidae; genus Gogo; species Gogo arcuatus. The sequence continues at coordinate 3,359,022 of JAOTRR010000018.1, read as the reverse complement.
TTTCATTAGTTAAATTTATCCGACACCCCCCCCAAAAAAAAACCACCAAATGTTTTTAAAAACCGTTTTTTTTAAATACTCTCCCAGGTTTGCAAATGACTGTTCAACTGCTCATCTTTAAGACCTGCGCAAGAAACCTGTTTTAGTAAAAATGCGTCTACAAAAGCTACAGCGTCAAAAAAAAGAAAGAAAAACTACAATGATATAATTTCTACAAAAAATAAGTTGTTCCTTATTTAAAAAATGCAGACTGGAGTCTCTGTGAGGGACAGCGAAGGCGGTTGGCGCTAGAGAAATACCAACCGTGTGTGTGATACGTACAGAAAGTGCACTGTGACGTCATTTTCCATGGTTTCAGTGTTAAAGAAATATCAGCCACTACCCTTAGAACGCATAGAAATATACGTATAGAGCTCATTTGTAACATTTTGACCCTGCCTGTCAAAACCTTTTGAACACACCACATTAATTAGATTTAAAACTTCAAAACATTTGTTCATGTTAAATTTAAATCTTTCTCAGGAAAGAGATCTAAGTGAACTGAGAAATATTTGACATTTTATTTTAGTCGGAAAAATAAATCTAGATGTATCCGAAACAGGCCAGTGATTAAAGAATAAAACACTTGGGGTTGTGCTGTAACTGGAAAATAATCAACAACATGACAGCATGTTCCTATAACAGCACATCCTGAAGTCTTTTATTCCACTACAGCACAGCAACACACCATACTTTTTATCCATTTATAGCTACACTTAATGTTGAAAAACGCTCCTGGTTTCACTTACGATACAGCAGAAAGAAACTCCTCTAATTATCTTCCACAATCCTTCTGTTATCAGTCTCTCGGGGATTTTTTCTCTCTCTCTAAGTTACGGCGACAAAGTAAACATAAAGCGCAAAAACATCCTGTTACAAAGCACCGACACTGGAGACTCCTTCCATCAATCCTTAAATAATCTCCTTACTGAAAACATTACCATACCAACGACTGTACAGCTTCTTCGTTAAATAAGAACACGTACTTTAATCCGCTTTATCAGACTCCGACCATCGTGTACAAGCCCCTGCTTAAACTGTTACTATAGGAACAATAAGGTATTACACCTTCCGATCCGACCAATCAGATTACAGAATGCGGTATAAACTGCAACATTAAAGCCATTAAAAAAACCCTCAGATTATTTAAAATAAATTATTTGGAATGCTGATGTGCAGCGATGGATATTGTCCTGAAATATTTCACGTGAAATCCGGTTTCAGAAAAGTCCGGAAATCTGTCGATCGTGACAAGTCACGTTGAACTGGACGTAAATTTGGGGGGAAAAATAAAAAGGACTCGGTGTGTCTCTGTGTCTTAACATTGCTAATAGGAATCAAGCTCAATCCCTCAGTTAAGGAAGAGGAACTCTCCACAAAGGAAAAAAAAAAAAAAAAACACTCTCACACACGCACAAGATTTAAAAGCAGTTCAGTTACTGAGTCGTGTGGAAGTACACTATCCTGCATAGTAAACAATCGCCGAGTGCATGGCTTCACACTGGAATAAAGAGGACGAGGCCGGCGACGGCGCCTCCCCCGGAGCGTACAGCGTGTACATGGCAGATCTCATGCTGTATCGCGGGAAGACTCGGACGATTGGTCAGTCGCTGCATTACAGAGTGGAATGTATCATGAGCAGTCTTTCATAAAGGGGTGGGGGGAGGGGTTATTGCTTTACTGCTTAGAGTTACGACGAGTGAAGCCCTTCATCACCGTAGTGTCGAGTTAAAAATCACTGGTTCACCTTCATTCAAATAAATAATGGAGAATTCAAGTAACAAATCAAACACATTCAGACAGTCTCTCTCTCACACACACACACACACACAGTGACCAGCCTTCCTATGGATGCATAGTGTGTGTGTGTGTGTGTGTGTGTGTGTGTGTGTGTGTGTGTGTGTGT
>JAOTRR010000018.1:2786861-2798602 GCA_028570945.1 Gogo arcuatus | reverse complement strand
TATAATATAATATTTGGTCTACAGTAATACTGTGGATTTTTAGGTTTTTATGGATTGAGAGGATGTGATAATTTCCAACAATGGGGGGGAAAAAAGCAGGTTTTTCAGAAGTGCGTACACTATTTGCAGGATATTTGCATGGCTGGAGAGTGACCTGTGTGTGTTTGTTTCTCAGCAGGGCTTTACTCAGCAGGACTACAGTTCATACACCCAGCCCGCTGCCACCGATTCTACTTATGGCCAAACAGCCCCCTCTGCTGGTGCATACACACAACAGCAGTACGCAGCATCGTACGGGCAATCCACCGCACCAGGTTCGCCTGAAATGAGTAAAGGTTCAGTGGCGATTGTGTTTAAGTAGATAGCCACAGAGAAAGGGTTTGGGCTGTAATTTGATCAAAACGTGTGCATGCAGTTAACTCTAAGCCTGATTGAGTTTTAATAATCAGGTCTTTTTATTTTTTATCTCTTCTTCTCCAATAAATATACACAATCGTGTCAAAAGATCAGGTTTTTTTTTTATTTTTTTTTTTATTTTGAGTCACATGCCAAAAGATATCGGATTATCAGTACCCATGTTCTCGGTATAATCTGATTATTGAGCTAGAACTCTGGCTGATATAAAGGTTTTTTGTTGTTGTTGTTTGAATGTTTATGCTTTAGGTGAATATTTTGTATGTCCTCTGATCGGTGTTATTTAAGTGAAGTGTTACACCACTCACACTAACTTAACATTTCACATTTGAGATTATAACAGTCAGGCTTGTTGGATTTTGCAAAGAGTTATAGCCCTAATAATGTCTATAGAGCACAGCAAGGCAGTTTTGAGTGATTTTAGAAATAAAGACCATTTTGTAAAGAGAGAGGGTGGGGGAAATGAGTAGTATTCATCTTTTAAAAAATAAAATAAAGTACAAAAATAAAAATTTATAAAGTTTGCACAAGTAGCACTATATATGGCAAGGAACAGTATAAAGAAGTTTATATATATATATATATCACACACATACGTACACAGGAAGAAATCTATACACGAATGTAATGGTGTGATTTTTAGTTGTACTGGTTGTGATGTATTTGCGTTGTGTGTTAGATATTTAGTGCTGGGATCAGACAACACACATTCAGTCCAATTTTGACACAATTTAGTCGTGGGTGTGGCTGCCAAATTTCCAGTGTCAGGCTCGTATATGAACGTTGGGAATGAAGAACGGGCCTTGTAGTGTGATGTCTGGGACGCCCCATGACACCCTGATGAAAGGTGTAGCATGTTGGAATTTTGTATTTTCTTGCCTGGTTTGCCATCTACATGTTCCTGGATAACCATGATTGATGATTTCTCGACCTTCGTCCCTGACACTTCGTAATGACATGAACTCTTATTGGTAAAATCAGCTGTGAGGGTGTATGGTATCTGCGTAATCATTAGTCTGATTTAGCCGTGTTGGTGTTCTTTGTATTGTGTATTTAATTGGTAAGTTGTGTGTAGGTGAAAGCAATATTCTCATACACACTCTCTCTCGCTCTCTTTTTTCCTCCAGCTGCTTACGGCACTGCTCAGACTGGAGCTCAGGGCTACACTCAGCCTACGCAGGCCTACGGGACTAGCAGCTATGCTAGCACCACTACAACTGCCACTCCCCCTGCCACTCAGGCATCGTACGGCACACAGCCGGGATACACCGCTCAGTCCGCTTACTCAGCATACAGCCAGCAGGCTGCCTCAGCTCCACAGAGGTACCGGCAGAGCTTCTTGTATGAACACCCATGCGTTGTAGCCGAATGGTGGGGGTTCATGTGTTGACGTGTGGATGCTGTTCTGTATCGGTTTAGTTTATAGTGGAAATATTGGTCAGTAAACCCTCTAACTTTTTCCTCCCTTTCTGGTTTGTAGTTACAGCACTAGCACTCAGTCCACCTACACCCAGGCAGGCTACCAGGCCCAGCAGCCGGCCTACGGGGGGCAGCAGCAGGCCGCCTACTCTCAGAGCCCATCCCAACAGCCTCCATCCACAGCCTACCCTCCTCCTCCATCCAGTGCATCCTACACTCAGCCTCAGTACGGCCAGCCCGGCGCTCCTCAGAGCGGCTACGACCAGTCTGGACCCTACGGTGAGGTTCAGTCCCGTGCACAGGGGCACAGACTAATGAACGACTGTCAGCTTCAGAATTATTGGCACCCTTTATAAAATGTACATGATCTCTAATTTTCTAAACAAGCAAAAAAATCTCTTAAGAATTCAAACTATGTTGGGGCAGGGTTATTTTTTGAGGGCAAAAGAGAGGATGGTTTATTTATTTTTTTTAACTTTTTTTATTTTTTTTTAATTTATTTAAACTGTGGTTTGTTTTTTTTGTTTGTTTTGTTGTTGTTTTTTTAATAATCAGAATCAAGTTTGTTGCCAAGTACGTTCTCTCATGCAAGGAAAAAATAAATAAAATAAAGATACTGAATAAAAATAAAGGTATTGAAGTGCAACAATGCCACAGAAGTCAGAAAAATAATATACATGGAGGGGAAAATGAGTAAGAGGCTAAAATAAACATGTATTTTAAATGTTCTTCAAAACTAAGTCCATTTACTAAATGGGAAGTTGCCCAATTACAAAAACTATTTATTTTAGTTATTGACTTGGCGATAAAGCTACACGATTTTAAAAATAAGCACAGTAATTTGTAATCCAGTGTATTGTGTTAAAATAGTTATACATTTGTTTGTTTCCACTGTCAAGTCATTTTAATGAAATACTCAAATTTTTGATCAATAATTAATTTCTGTATTAAGGCAGTGCGAGTTTATTGGATGTACAATATAATGTTTAATAAGCTTTCATCTGCTACCTCATGCAGGTGGTTACGGTCAGGGCGGTGTGAGCGGAGGTTATGGTGGCTCTCAGCGTGGAGGTTACCCAGGAGAAGGTCCTGGTCGTGATGGTTACGACAGGTCTGGAATGCGCGGCGGACCTCGGGGTCGCGGCCCAATGGGTCGGGGTATGGGGTAAGTTCTGACACGCTAACTATTTCACCCAACCTCCACATTTCTCCCCCGACAGGCTAACCACCACCAGAGCTCGGCCGTGATGCTTCAACGTGCATGATGGCGTACATCCTTTCTACATGCAAAGAGCTTATTTATTATTCAGCTCTGCTGAGTCACTTTATTTAATAGTGGTCTACTTTCGTCTAGCCTGGCTCATCCAAAACAAAATGGAGACTCTTTAAGAACTGCATCACTGATAATGAACACAAATTTGGGGCTTGTTGAGTTACACCTGCCTTTAACACTGCATACAGTATCGCTCTCCTCCTGAAATCTAAACATCCACAAACAAGTTATTTTTATCCCATTCCGGTTGCTGTAATTGTTATCCAGTGCCCTTTAAGTATATGATCAGGGTTTTTTTTTTTTTCCACGTAAATAACCCTGCAGTACATTTCTTAAGGAAAGAAATGGTAGACTTGGAGATCAATCTATCAGGTGGATTCATAACTCCTGCAAATGCTTGTGCGTGCATGTGTCTAACAATCGGACAGCATGGAGTCACTGGTTCTTCAGCTATCCTGCTAATGCACGAGCGCTGATCAAGTTACCGTTATCGATGTGTTAAATAACAGAACCTGGTCAACTCCAGTGCACTTGTGATAAGACTGTGAGTAAATTATCACTGGCTCTATAAACCTCAAGGACAGTGGGTTTTCAACTCTCTAAAATGTATTCACTCAGAATACCAAGTCATGAGTTTAAACATGAACACCACCTGTAGTGTTTAACAGAGGGGTTTTTATTGGGAGTTATCATGGGGTTTGCAGGACCTTGAATTAAACCTGTATGGTTATGTCTTAAGATTTGATTTCCTTTGGGAGTGCGTTCGACTTTTTCAACTTGCTCCAGTTCTTATCAGATAATAACAGGTGTTTGCAAGGAGCATTTGTAAACATCTCTGATCACCATGCAAGCTCCAGGCCTTTCAGGCTTGACCATCTTTTTACAATTATTCCTGTCCAAGGGTATGCTTCTGTTCTGACTCTACATAAGCTCAATCCAGTCTCCACATGTTCACCTGGGTTACTGTAGATGGAGTCCTGGAGCTCTCTGGAAGGTTTCTCATGGTTGCATTGAAGGATGAAACAACAGGTCAGAGTCTTGGAGCTTGACAGCGTCAGGTGTAAATGGGAAAATCTGAAACAGAATCATCTTCCCCTGCCGGAAAAGATTCATTGAGGGGAAACATGTAGCTGATGCAGCTAGTGGGGATGTTCGGTCATGGTGTACTGCCGTTTTACCAAATTTACGTGGGTTTTAATGCTACATAAGGTTTAGAATATGGACCTGCCCTGAAGTCCTTTTTCTGCACATTTAGAGGTAGCTGATCCTCAAAGTTTGAGGATGAGCACATCGTCACGGTCCTGATCCGGATTTATGCTCCAAATATTTCCTACCATAAATTAATAATTGTGTGGCGGCTTGGAGAAACCATTCACCTGGACGTTTTGTACTTCATATAGATCTAGGCATGTAACGGTTTGCCCACTTTACGATTCAATTCAGTTCACAATTTGATTTTCCCATTATATTTTTGGGGGGAAAAATAAATGAAGAAAATTGCCAAAAAATTTAACGTTTATTTTCCTATTATCAATTTAAATATTCCTTATGCTAAATTTAAAAAAAAAACCTTGTTTCATTTTCTTAATAACCAACAATAATTATTTACCCACATTTGTAAAGGTTGGAGTAAAATATAATAGCCTATTAACAAAAATATTCCTTTTATTAAAAGTGAAAAAAGTTAAACAAATAGGCCTTTTCTTAAACTTTTGAACATTTGCGCTACCTCCATTTCTTCTCTTAAGTTTTCAGCAGTCTGTAAAAAGAGAGCTCCGATTTCTCGTTAAATCCTTGTACAGTCAATCGCACAACAGCACTTTCCCCATTTTAGATCCATTTTGTGTTTTCACAGCATTAGAGCTGTGTTACTTCCACCTACAAAGTCACGGGCATTCCCAATATTGTATGCTATTGTGTCCTCTGTCTAAACACAATTACAGCTAGGAAAAACTAAGATTACACAGTTTAATAACCGCAATTTTTTTTTTTTCACCAATTCGAAGTCATAAATTTGTATCACGATTTATCGCCACACGACATATCGTTACATGCCTATCTAGAGGTGTGGGAAAACTGTTATAAAGCTCTGACACTAGAGTCTCCTTCCATAAATGTTAAACAAACACCACGTTACAGAAAACGTCACCATTTCACTTCCACCAGTTACACATTTTTTTAACCCGTTTATGTGGAGTCCCTGAGAATGAGCTGAAATAATAATGTACTAAAAAACACAGATTTACAGAGCTGCTGTTATAGAAAATTAAACACCTTTTAAACAATCAGAATAGAGAATTCAACAGTGCTGTGGTATTTATACAAAAAAAATAAAAAAAAGAATGACGCAGACCTGTTGAGTTCATGCACCATGGACGTCTCTCGGTGTCCTCTCATCACCATCTGCTGCTCCTTCAGCTGTTTAGCCACCTGAAACGCAAACATGTTGTCTCAGAACACTTCTTCAAAAAGTGCACAGTGAATCAGCATTGCTCCAAACAACTGCTAATTAAGAAGAAAAGAAATTGAAGCATACATCTTTGGCAGATGATCCTGACACTTCGATCCACGTCTTGGAGAAGAATGCACAGGAGCCAAGCATGAAGACGATGTAGATGATGGCGTGGACTGGATCCTCTAACACAGAGCCAAACGATTCCGGAGGAGAGAGATAGTAACACAGACCTCCTACAGGGTAGGCACGAGCTGGACCACCGGTTGTTATGTCCTATTTAAACAGAAAACCTTTTTTTTTAAAACTTGTTAAAAAGCAGTGATGGTAAGCTCAGTGTGTGTGGACACTATTTATAGAAAACTGATCCATATATTTGAGAAACATTGTGTGCTTAAGGCAACTTCCACTGAGCTTTAACTATATACGTACACTACATGTAGAGAATGTACTTTATTACAGCATTAATACTACAGATGTATTTTATGCCCCCCCCCATAACAATGTGGACAAATCAGTAGCCCGGGTTCCAGGGACAAGAAGACTGTCATTTGATAAGCAGTTACACATCAGCCAAGGAGTGATCTTGTCAGCTAGTGTAAAAAGACAGTACTTTTACTACTTTAGTGTATATGGACGATAGACGATCTTTTCATAGAACCAAAAGCTAATTAAAATTAAACTTTGTCAGGGGACGATAAAGACTACAGCTACACAGCTGTCCTCTCCTCAGGAATTCATTATGTTGTTTTTATTTAGTGTGCACTAATTAACAACCATAATAGTGTGTTAGTTACACTTTTTCAGTCTCATCAATTATGTTTCCAGCAACCAAACACGGGACTGGGCAGCATGGTGGAGCTTTTACTTGTCCGATTGGCTACAGCAGATAAATTGATCATTTTTCCACTCCTGATATAGCAGTTATAGATGTTTAAGAGACACTAAATTAAAGATTATTTTATTCTTAGTGCAATCCTGCTATTGGGGAAAATGTTCCAACTTTCAATTTACAGCCTCATGTTTTTTTTTTGCCTGTTATTTCAAACAGTAACAAACAAATGAAATTTGACCAAATATCATTAATTAGAATAAATAAGGGTTTGATATAAATATGGGTAATGGAAGAGATCACTTTGGACCAAATGACTCAATTTTCACAAAGTGCACTATATAGGGTGGAAAAACCATTATTAATGGTCATTACATATGTGCTGCACATATACAGAAAGTCGTAAAGGACAGACAAAGCTTCCGAATCCCAAATGTTTATCATGGCTGATCTATGACGTAGTATTATAACCACCTGACCACCAAAACACTGCATGGTTATAATCATTGTAAAAATAAAGAAATACCAGTTTCTTTCCCTATATGTAACTTACAGACCAGGTTCCTAGAAGGTTAACCAGGAAGTTGCCGCTGAAACGAGTAGAAAGCATCTGAGAGATGACGTAGAGGTTGGACACCAGTGCAGACTGCAGAATGATGGGAATATTGGATGTGTAGAAAAGCTTGATGGGATAAGTGTTGTATTGGCCACGGTAACGTGCAGACTTGATGGGCAAATCCACTCTGAAGCCCTGAGATTGAGAAAGACCGTTTAGTCATTTCCGTTCAATTAATTCGCACATTCTTGGTCTTGGGTACATCTCACTCACCTGGAAGTATATGACCACGGCGAAGACAAACACAGTAGCGATGAGGTTCATGAGGTTGGGCAGGTTCTGCCTGTAGAAGGCCTCTCTCAGCGCACGCACTTTATCAGTCCGAGTGGCCAACAGGTGGAACAGAGCAATGATGGCACCCTCAAACTCAGTGCCTGAGAACAACATTAGATTAGATTAAAACAGGACTGCCTAATTTGAGGGGTAAGTGAAGTTGCATTGCTTCATATAAATTGTTTATATCACAGTGCTGTTGAATTCTCGATTCTGATTGGCCGCTAGTAGTGATAGCCAAATGAGGCTCTGAAGCATGTAATGAGTATAAGGGGGTGTAGCAGATGAAACCCTGCTTTCAGGCATGTATCATTTAGCAGAAAACCACGTGACTGATGACAGACAAGGCCTTGGTTGTGATTCACTAAAAGGTTCATTACTCGGAGTCTCATTCAACAGAGTTCACAAGCGACACCTACTGCTAAGAGAAATGTACAGCATGTTTTAATTTCTACATCAGTGTTCTGCCACTTTGATTTATTATTTGCATGGACTTTACAATGTTCCATTTTAAAATAACTTGCATAATAAGCGTATGTGCCTTTTCTTTGGTGTCTATTCTTCTTACACACACACACACACACACACACACACCGAATTTATGCTCAGTATAATTGTCTGCACAATAACAAGGTGTACATAAACAAAGAAGGGTAACATTTGTGTGTTCAGTGTTTGTGATAGGACTGCGAGTGCTACTGCAGCCGTAGCAACATTTAAAGGAACCTTTACTGATTTTTATTTAGGAACAGCTTCCCCCCCGTTTGGATTGAGGCTAAGTTCCTTTTCTCACACACTCCGGATGAAACGCTGACGTGAACCAAACAAACCGAGGCCTCGTCCATCATTGGTCAAGTGGTTTTCTGCTAAACGATACACGCCTCGAAGCGGCGCTTCATCCGGCACGCCCCCTTATACTCGATACATGCTTCGGAGCCTCGGCTTCAGACGGACCATCACTAGCTGCTAGCGATTGATATGGTACAGCTGTAAGTCATGGATTTATATTAACGCACTCATTGTCGTTTCTATAGTAACAGCACTAGCAGTGACTTGTATTGCGGATGCTTTACATAACACATTTAACATTTATGGAAGGAGTCTCCAGTGTCAGTGCTTTTGTAACAGTCAGAAATAAATCTAACGCTAAACCAAATTTTCCAACATGAGGAGTTAGTGCTCTCTGGTTAGGGAACAAGACAAGCTGCTTTTTTCCCCCCCATCTTATTAACACATACCTGATTTGGGAACGAAGGTTTATAGCTGCTAACACACAAGTGATGAGCAAATTGCTGAGGTATGAAAGGAATAAAACACGTTCAGGGCTTGCATAGTTAACTTTGGGGTAGTAACATTAACTCTGCTTCTACAGACCACCCTGTTGTTTATTTTCCTGCAACAGCATGCCCAGAGCGTTTTATTCCTGACATAAAAAGTCAGTGACTACAATATTAATCTCTGATTAAATTCCAACAGTCACATGTTGGATTTGCCCTGCCCCCCTACCTGGGAGAAAAGGCAGTGGCAGTACTACACCTCGACTGATCACAAACACTAGACCATTGCGTATGTACCTCTGCCTGTGTTCACCGTCGTTGGACTGAAGGCTTTCCATACGATAGTCTCGCAGATGTTAGTGGCGATGAAGAGGGAGATACCAGAACCCAAACCATATCCTTTCTGAAGCAGCTCGTCCAGCAGCAGCACGATCAGACCAGCCACAAACAGCTGTACACACACACACACACACACACACACACACACACACACACACACACACACACGTCTCATTCAAACCTGCTTTCGATCCAGTCTTTATACCACAGAGAATTTATCACTTAATCAACAAGTAACTGCAATCGTAACAAAACCAGTAATCGGACCTGACCTCGCTCGATGTGTTACATTTAAATGAGATGTTATTTAGGGGAAAATGGGGTGGAGCTAATTTCCTCCCTTTCATCACGGTCTACACTTTGCTTTGAGACTTTGTGGGCAGGAATCAGATGTTCATTTCCACTGCTATGAGTAGTCACCATCACCCAACCCTCTTTCTTCTGAAAAATACAGACTCCTTTAAATCTTATTAGCAAATGTCCCAAAACCCACTACAGTGCCTAAAGTTTATTTTATACTTCTCCCATTTTAAAGACATGTAGTTTAATAGAATAGAATCTCTATATCTAACAGACTTTCTTCTGCCAACAGCATATGCTGAGAAGTTCTCTAACATTCACCAAAATGACTTTACACGGAGAGACTGGACAAATATTTAGGCGTGTAAATAAATATGGTGGCCTTACTTGCTCATGTTAGCTACCTAATAAAACATAACGTTAGCTACATATTTAGTTTAGGTGTAATTGTAGGAAACGTCAAATTTTATTGTGATCTCATTCGTCACCACCAATCTGGGAATTTTACTTTGATTTAAATTTACTGACTCACTGGTACGTGTGCTCAGGTTGGCTGCTGTCGCTCTCTGTTACACACACTGCTTAAAGATCATAGAGAAAAATTCCAACGTAATAATCATGACAAGAAACCGACTACTCAAATTATCCAGCTTGGGCCCAGTAAAAGCAATCCGATCATGAGCGTAATTAATCATTAGAGTACAGAAATCAGATAATGCGTCACATGTAATTTACCTGAATGATGATGAGGAGACAGATCCCAGCTCCCATCTCTGACGGGTCTCCATACATGCCTGTCATCACGTACACAATCGCCTGGCCAATAGTGATGATCATCCCAAACACTACACACACAAACACTCAATTAACATTGCACATTTTTTCTATAGTCATGTGCTTTTTATACGCAGCTCTAGAAAAGAGAGATCACATTCCTGAGCAGCGCAGCATCAGGAGAGTGCGAGTTCCATTCCCAATGTTGCCACAGCTATTTGTGGCTAGAAATGCAAGCTAGTACAATTGTCTGTGGTCGCTGGGAGGGAGGGGCATACACTCGACATACATCAATCGCAGCTGTCTGTGAGATAAAGTATGCGGAAGAGGGCGGACAGTGCTTTCCTCAGAGTGTGTTACGCTGCATGAGGAGCAATTAAAAAGGATGTGAACATTATCCCCATTCAGAGGGAATTAAATTTACATTGGGTCCTGGGGTACTTTTCTTGTATTCTGGAGCTCATCTATGATTTTATCTCTATCAGAATTGGTCATGTTTTTCTCCATCCTCCTGTGAGGAAATTACAAGGCAAATGAATTGCCTACTGTTTTGCACCGAACTCGGAGCTCATCTGATAAGTTCTGATACACAAGCCTGTGATTTTCTATACAGATGCCACCTCACGTTGGGGGGGGTAAAGACGTATGATTGCTGCTACTTGCTGTATTTAATCTTGCAGTGCGCATATCCGGATTTGTAGAAAATGCAAACCACTAGAAATTTGCTCCTCGTGCGGTAATTTTACTGCTGTCCAGATGCGAGTTTTATCACTGAAGGGACGAGTGAAACTTTATTACAGACATCTCCCTGATAAACTAATCCAATCTGAATAGGGCTATCGGCTTCAGGAAGCACGTGTTCAGCTTCACCCTGCTGGCTGGTGGTGGGGTGGGGGTAGCCAAAACCAAATTGGGAGAAAAATAAAGATTATGAATAAACTTAAAAAAAAAAAAAAAAAAAAAAAAGACACACTTACATTTCTGGGCTCCGTTAAACAGCGCTCTGTCTTTAGGTGTGTCTCCAACCTCAATGATTTTAGCTCCAGCCAGCAGCTGCATGATGAGGCCTGAGGTCACGATGGGGGAGATACCCAACTCCATCAGAGTACCTGGAACACATTATATTAAACCTCAACTCCTACAGTCAACATCTCTGTGTTAAACACAGAGCACACAAAGCTTTTCAACATGTGTGACCTTAAACAAATAAGCAGGCTTCAGCTCCTGTTCCACAATAATTCTTGATAACACAAGATAAATTTCATGTAAGTAAATATGATCTTCGTGCTGCCATGCTTTTGGGAAACTCGGCTCGTTACAACAGCATCGTAATATGATTATAGTCATGAGGATGGATACGGAGACTGACCCCTGTTGGAAGCCAGAATGACTCTCATCCAGTAGAAGGGATCTGCTGAGTCTGAAGACATGATCCCAAACAGAGGGATCTAAAAGAGAGAGAGAGAGAGAGAGAGAGAGGAATTCTTAAAATCAGCAAAATACTAATAAACATACACTAGGCATATATTGATATACCGTGTGACAAAATCGCAATACAAGTTTGACGATTTGAATCAATAAAAAAATGAATCATGATGATTATCACCACGCTGCATAGTCTTAGTTTTTCCTAGCCGTAACTGTACTGTTTCGACAGCAGGGGACACAATAACGTACAATAGCAGGAATACACATGACTTCACCCTAGGCATATGTAACAGCTCTAATGCTGCAAAAACACACAAAAAACAGATCTAAAATGGGAAAGAGCT
>JAOTRR010000018.1:2701811-2714178 GCA_028570945.1 Gogo arcuatus | reverse complement strand
GAGGAATTTCACTGTGCTCGAGAGTACATGTGACAAAAATAAAGGCTTCGGCCTTCTTCTAGCAGAATATATATTACTAATATAAATCATACATTTTGTTGGGACCATTTTCCCAAATCTTGTTGGGAAAAAAAGATTTTAGACACACAAATAGGCTTTATGTGGCTTTTTTATATACATATTTATCACCTTCATGTGCAGCTTTGTGTAAAAGCTCAGTTTTATAATTGATGGATGTCTGTAATGAAGGTTATTTTGATTTATTTTAAAAAGCAAGAAAGAAAAAAGACCTACCCTGGTTTACTGATGTCTTTAGATGTATCTAGCACCTTTCTTCTGAGTGCTGGACTTGAGTCTCCTGTAAATGTCAACATGTGTCATCAAACATTAATGCATGTTAAGGTTATTAAAGTGCACCTGTGGAGTGCCGCTATCATCACTAATAATGAGGGTAACCGAGGACCTGCACTTTCCTCTGCCTTACAGTCGCACCAGTGGCCAATAACTCTTTAAAGATTAATACACACCTCTAACAGAGAGATTAGAGAGCTGACCATTTTACTAATTAGACATCTTACTGAGTGGAAAGTATTAGTGGAACACAGGAGGGATTTACTTGGCCTCTTTGACTTTGAGCAGTTAAAATGAAATGAGTTTACTGTAATTAGGTGAATGAGTCTGGGAACAGTTTGAAGCTGCACTTGAGGAACTGCAACATGAAAACTCTGGCTTTTCCCTCCTAAACTGTAACTCTGTACTCTGTACATTTCCATTAAAATGCTATCATTAATGTGCAATTTGAAATTGCAAACTAATAAATGAGTAATAGAAACACGTGAATTTAAAAAAAATTTCATATAAAGCAAAAAAGTTCCCGTGACTTGGTTTTTCAGACAATTCAATAAAACAACAGGGTAGTTTGCACTTTAGTGACAGTAAAACCGGAAACTACTTTGCGCATGCGTGTGTGGGTTATGGTTAGGTAGTAACATAGTAACAAAAAAATCACGAAGAAACATTTTTGTGGTTATTTTGGCGATCTGAAGCCATTTAATGCAATTTTGTGGTTTTCTCACGCACTCTCCTTATATAAGAACGATACCCTCGCAAGATCTCCTCAATAAATATGGCGGAGTACTGTCGCTAAAGTGCAGTTGTCCTAAACAACATTATGCAAAATTGAAATGGAAACATTTTTCATGGTTAAGTCACATGCATGACATGAAGAGCAAATGGAAACGCTACCAGAGAATTTCTAGCAGGGAAGCACTCCCACTCTCAGAACGTCTGGTTGTGTAGGGGCGCTCACGAGACAGTCCAGAATGAATAGGGGCCTATGGAGGTGTAGCCACAAAATGTAACGTTCATGGGGTAAAAACATTTTCTGCCAGTTTTCATTATGTTTTCGATATAAGGGGTAGAGACAATAAATGTAGTTCCATGTTTAGATTTTTTGTCGTTTTGAAATTGGAGTAAACTACCCAGAAATTGTGCTTCTCGCATCATCAAAATGCAACCATCATGACATACGTTAGCAGAATGCTAGCGTTTTATGGGCAAAATCACCTTAACTGTAAGAAAAACAAAAGGACATTAGTACTTTTTTCATTTCAATTCTGATATATAATCGATATTATATTCACAAAAACTAAAATTAAATTTGGGCTTTTTTGTCTGGAAGCAGGTGTAAATAATTACTTTGGCCATTTAGCTCCATTCACTCCCATTCACTGAGAATTATCACGCAAGCACCCTCTAGGTAAATTGCAGCCAATTTCTGTACAGTGGCATTAATAGGAAGTGAACAGGCTCTCCATAGATGGGCTCTGATGCGACCTTTCTGAAAAAAAGCGCTCTGTAAGAGCTATTACGAGAGGAGAAAACCCAGCTTTAATCACATATCATCACTCGGTGGAAACACAAACCATTCGCACATGTGTTTTATATATTAACATGATTACATCCAAATTATTTTATTGTGCATTGTTTGGGACTGGAAATTTATTCTTAGTTACGTGTATTAGAGGCACTGCACACAGACTGTGCAACTAAAATTCTAAAATAAAAGAGCTACTCTGGCAAAATATACTGTGTTCTTTTTAAAATGTAATTCTGTAAAACAAACAAACAAAAACAGCAATCATCTTTATTATACAATGGATTGTTGCAGTTCTAAAATCTGATTGGCTGAGCCGCATTCAAAGCAAGTGTAAAATCCCTGATATAGATTTACTGTATTTATAATAGAGCATGTAAACTTTTACAATTAAACACATTAAGACAACAAAAATATAGTCTTCAATGTAGAATTGAAGCTCCTCAATACACCACTGACTCTCATGTCACGTCAAGATCTAGTGCAGGGTTTCATAAACCTTTTTTTTTTAGATCAGCTGAACACTTACAATCTAAATTATTTGCCTTAATTGAATTAACCTTTGAGACTTTATATAGACTAACTTTAAGTGAAACTTTTGTAAATTGCAAAACGTCCTACTCAAAGCATGTGACTTCTCAGTTTGTGAAGTATATCATCATCATCTGTAAATAAACATTTGTAGGGTATTTATTTATTTATTTTTTATTTCTAGCATTTTAACAGTGGGCACCAACTGTAGAGTGTCTTTGAAACCACACTGAAAATCATGGATCTTTTTAAAAATAATCAGTAAGTTTCAGAATTAAAAAAAATTAAACAAAACAATTTCAACATTCTGCACTGTTACTGGGTTGCCATTTAAATTTAAGCAAATTTGTTTGTACAAAGCAACAGAGTTTTCCTGAGTCGAATCCCTTTCTTTGGAGCAGGTGTTTAGAGAACACAAGGATTTTTTTCTCCCTAATTTGTTTATTTGGCAAACGTGCATTATCAGTGATCCGTGACATGTGAAGCCGAGCATTGTAACTCGCACAGAGGAAAGCGCTATCTGCCCTCTTCCACATACATGAGCTAGGAGACAGCCATGATTGGCTAGTGTCGCTGTGATTGACAGGGGAGAAAGAGTATGTCATCCTTTGTAATTCCTAGCCATGGATGGCTGTGGCATCATCTGGGCACAAACTCGCTTTTCTGTTGCACCACTCGGGAGCCATGGACCATTAAGGTTTTACACAAACTTGTGGAGTTCATGCCAGCTCACTTGCATGCTTTCATAAAAGCAATAGGGTGATGTATTTTACCTAATACTAAGAAATTCTGAAATTTGTGTAAATATTTCTAAAGCCCTATCTGGACGGGATTAAATTTACATAGGGTCCTGACATCATTTCCTATTTTATTGGATGCCCCTCTGTGACTTTATTTCTGTCTGGATCGGCCACGTCAGTGTTTTTCTCCGTCCTCTTTTGATAAAATTACAGGCCGAATGAATTACTGGCTCAGTCGGATAATTTAAGTCCCGATCAGTTACAAGTGTCTGTGATTTTCTGTGCAGATGTCACCATACTCTGGAAAAACTTCTTTTTTTTTTGACTGCTGCTACTTGCCTGCAATAGACTGGCGACCTGCCCAGGGTGAACCCCGCCTCTCACCCAAAGTGAGCTGGGATTGGCTCCATGACCCTGACAGATAAGCGCTATAGATAATGGATGCTACTTGCCGTATTTAGTCTCATAGAACATGTACCAGTGACCCTCCCATGGATATTAAACACTTCCTGAATCGTGAATTGAAAAATGGATGCTTTTTTATACATTGTGACTATGAATTGTATTTTCAAATTGTTGCTGGAACTTTGGTTCTCCCCAAACTGAAATAAAAGCCAGCATCTCTTCTCAACTCCAGTGCTTCTTGGACCACTTGGATGCCATGTTGTGAATGGAGTGTGGTCATATGACCATGTGACGCAAACATCTGGGTTTGTAGAAAATTACACCTTGCTAGAAACTTGCTGCTCCTGTGGTCATTTTATTGCTGTCTGGATATGAGAGTTTTATCACTGATGGGAGGTGTAAAATGTACTGGGAATAGTACTAAAGGTTCTATTTAAGAATGAAAAATAGAAACATTTTCACCCTATTGTATATTGTCTACGTTTAACTTAACATGACTGACATTTCTACTAGGTTTACAGCATGAACCCCCTGCAATGCCACCACAAACCACCAATTGGGAAAACTTGTTCCACTGTAACAGTGGGTGTGATCATTGATTTGGGGGCAGTGACACTAGATTTCTAATCAGAAGGTCATGGGTTCAAATCCCACCACTGCTAAGCTGCCACTTTTGGGCCCACTGAGCAAGGAAGGCAGTTCAGTGTTTTCAACTACTCAGCTAAATATATGAAATAAAAATGCAAGTTGCTCTGGAGAAGGGCATCTGCCAAATGCTGTAAATGTAAATTTGCAACATACTAATGGAGTTCACCAGCTGCCTTTACACTTCAATGATAAATCAGTTTCAAATAAACAGAATTCCTATTCTTTTCTCAGTACATGAAAATGTGTTGTAATCACATGGTACAGATGTGGTGGATAAAGATTAAGTTAAAAAAAAAACACTGAAGTATTCTTTTAATGAGTGTGTTATTACTGGTGAAGAGCAGCCCAACATCTGTAGTAAACACAAGTTAAAATGTGAACAGCAACAAACAAGGAACTATATAACTTTATTTATAGATTTCAATGTTATTGCTGATCTACCGCAAAATACACAATAATCACAAATGAATGGAAATCATTTAATGCTATTATGTATATATATATATATATGTATATAGTTACACAAATACAGAAACATAGACCCTGTTGCATTTGTTTTCCAAATTCAGCTTTAAGTTAATAATTATAATTTAATCATAGTTTATATTTACATCCCTGATCATGAACATCAATAATAAATCTATTGCACTCTATCTGTAATGAACGTACTAGACGTATGACTTATGCACAGGTTTGTATTTAATGTGAATAAATGCTTCACTTCACGTTATATAATGCCAGTGTTAGAAGAATTACTCTGCATGAAAATCCTTCCATGCATGCCCTGGTTTATGAAGTTATTGCCCCTGATCTCTTACACATTCTCTGACAGGCTCTTGTTTTCTAGCACCACGACGGTTAAATCTGATGTGTGGCTATGGTTAATTAGACATTGCCCTGTGGTTCTCTCTGAGCTCAGTGTGCTTTGGAACGTGTGCTTCTTATTACCACTGTACAGAATAAATTACAGAACTGCTGACATGTAATATGAGGTGATGTCTCCACTTCATTCCTGCACCTCATACATACTGCAGGTCGTCACTCACGGACAGCCTCCATCAGGCAGCGGTCAGTAGCATCGCTGCAGTCTGCCCTGTGCTTTCGCCGATTCCTCTGCTTTATCTGAGCCATGGTGTGTGTGTTGTTGCGTAGCCTGCGCAGACGTGTGTGCAGGACTTTTCGCAGTTTCTGCCGCGTGAATGCATACAGCAGTGGATGAAGCACCACTGTCCAGTAGGCAAGCACAAGGAAGCAGACCCTGAGGCGTTCCAGCCAATCAGAGGGTCCGATGGCCAGATGTAGGAGTGGTGTAATGGACAGAGGAGCCCAGCACAGCAGGAAAGAGAGAACAATGATGACAGACATGCGGAAGACACGTTTCTGACGTTCCCTTCGGTCTCTGTGACGTCTCACAGCACGGCGCAGAGCCAAGATGGCAGACACTGAGGCCCCTACACCAACACTGGGTGGAGCATGAGTAGCAGGGGGACTTAATGGTGTGGCGGATATGGTTGGACTGGGATTACATGGCAAAGCTGTGGATGATGTAGTATGCTTAAGAGGTGTGGTTATGGTGGATATAGAGGGGCTGGGGTTTAGAGGTATGGTTAAGGTGGATGCCACTGGGTTATGGCTTGGAGGTATAGTAGGGGTGGAAGTAGATGGGCTGGGGTTTGGAGATACAAATATGGTGGATATAGTTGGGTTAGGGTTTAGAGGGAAGGATATGATGGATGTAGGTGTGTTAGAAGTTGGATTTGGGTTACTGTTTAGAAGGAAGGATGGGGTGGATGTAGCTGGGTTACAGTCTATATGGGTGGTAATGGTAGATGTAGTGGGGTTAGGGTTAAGATGGGTTGTTATGGTGGGTGTAGTTGGGTTCGGGTTTATATGGGTGGTTATGGTGGGTGTAGCTGGGTTAGAGTCTATATGGGTGGTTATGGTGGATGTAGTGGGGTTAGGGTTAAGATAGGTTGTTATGGTGGGTGTAGTTGGGTTAGGGTTTATATGGGTGGTTATGGTGGGTGTAGCTGGGTTAGAGTTTATACGGGTGGTTATGGTGGATGTAGTGGGGTTAGGGTTTATATGGGTGGTTATGGTGGATGTAGTGGGGTTAGGGTTTAGATGGGCCATTATGGTGGATATGGTGGGGTGTAGAGGGGTGTTGATGGTGGAAGCATTTGGGTTATGGTTTATAGGTGTGCGTACGGTGGATGTAGGATTCAAAGGTGCTGCTCCCAATGATAGGCCTACATTTGGGGTCAGTGCAAAGGGTGTGGTTGCAGTGGCCACAGTGGGGGTTGGACTCCGTGGAGTGTTCACTGATGGTGTGTTGGTCTCTGTGTTCATGGTCACTGTGGTAATGGTGTCTGAGGCCACAAGTGGTCCAGTGGAGAGGGGAGGAGGAGAGACAGATACAGTCTTTGTCATGTGATCTGGTGACCTTGCAGACCTCTTACGATGCTGCCAGGGGTGCCGGACGAGTTGTGTGGTGCCTCTTTGTGCTCTGGCTGGATGTCCGATGCGTATGCGCAGGGCCTGCAGGATGCGTGAGTAAGTAAACAGCATTACAGCCAGAGAGCACAGGAAGATGGGAGCCTGCAGAAAGAGATGAGCTTGCAGAGTCCCTACCAGTTGGGAACACAACAAAGTGCTATTTGAGTAAACAGGTGATCCATCTGTTTCCCCAGAGCCAAGCCCTGCCTCCACAAATGGCAAGACTGGCAAGGTTAAAGACACCACCCACACTCCAGCTAGCAAAAACGCTGCTCTCCGTTGCGTAAGCAGACGATTGGCTGGACGGACACTGATGTCATAGCGATCGAGGCTAATGAGCAGCAGGTTGAGTGCAGTTCCTACACTGGCGAAGGTGGCTGCTGATTCATGGAGACAGCAGAGCAGGAAGTGATGAGGGCTGGAGGCTCCACCCAGAAGGAGGAGCATCGCAGTGATGGGCAGGCAGAGCAGACAGAGCAACAGGTCAAGTGTGTGCAGGCTGAGTGTGACAGCATGACTGACTGACTCGAGAAGGCTACAGTGGCCACAGTACAACACCAACACCGTCAGGTTCCCGCCCACGCCTAGCAGCAACTCCAATAGCAGCACAGCACTCACCGTGGCCCGGAATCCAAGCCATGCCTCCTCTGGCTCGACAAGCCCCGCCCCCACACCATCGTTTGACTGTAGGAACGCAAGTGTGGGGCCCTCGGAAAAGCTGCCATCTGTCTCCATGGAAACAATCACGTACTGTTACACACATTGCCAGCCACGCCCATTTGTAATGCTGCACCCACTCATATAACTGAGTGATTGACAGGCCTGAGAAAAAGGGAGAGAAAATAATAGCTGTAATAACATGATTTCAAGGAACATCAGCTGTGGTCTCAGAGTAGGACATTGTTGTTAATAAAACTTTTCTTGCGTGAAGGTTACGGTACGTGACTTCAAAAGCTGGGAACAATAATGAATTTTGCTAGTGATAAATGTCACAGATTCTCAGTTATTTGTAACAGATAATAAAACATGGACCAAAGACAAAATGGATTTTGCATTGCTATACAAAAGTACTGCTGTATTTAATATTAAAATAAAACAATACAACAATGAAATAGGAAAGAGATTTCAAAATAAAATACTTGAGTAGTTTGAGTTTCTTTGTGAATGTTGTTCAAGTAGTGCAGCTATATTCATTAATAATTTTAACAGGCTGGATTTTTGTTGATTACATTAAAAAAAATTTTTTTTACATCATTCTTGAATACATAGCATTGTATGCCTGTTGTCTAGTATAGATCCATTCAATGAATTAACATTTTATTTCTATCTTTTTGTTTTTGACACACCCGAATTCAAGAAATACTTTCATTAAAAATGATCAACACATTTTATTTTTCTTTTCTTTTTTATTATGTATTTTATTTTAACAATTTTATGTTATTTAAATATTGTTTTTATTATTTTTGTTTGCATTATGTATGACACCAGGTCCATTCAATATTTTCAAATAAAAATGTCCCTTTATATATATATATATATATATAAAGTAACTGTGTAAATGTGATGGATCTCCAGAAACAGTAGCATTCAGCTCTGTCAGTGGCAATGAGATATTTATTTAGGCACTGACGGCAAAGATATAAATCTGTGTAGCATAAAATGAGCAATCATACATGACTATGACAGCCGCTTTGTCCAATCTCTATTATGGCATCCAACATACGTCACAGTAAATGCACCTGCTTGTTTAAGAGACATGCACATTTGTAGTAAATATATTAATTTGGGTCTTATTTACATTAACCTAGCTGACATAACATCACCATACTATGTTAGGAAAAGAGATTTTATGCTATTAAATATCACAGAATACTGAAATTGCAAAGCCAGATCATAAAAATGCCACCACTATAGCAGGTAAAATAACAGCAACTGTCTTGAGAGTTGAAATCAGCTGGAATTGTACAAGAACTTTATGGGTTTAAAATCACAGCGGTTCATGCCACCGTTCCGAAAGGACTCCTTAAACAAACAAATAAATAAATAAGTTTGACTGGGGGCTGATCCCATTTCTATGATGGCTGTTACTATGGCAACTGGTCTGCAGGTTTAACTGTGCAATCAAAAGAAATGTTTTAAAAAAGAGAGAGAGAGAAAAAAGAAAAAGAAACGAGTCCATCTGCATATCCCTGTGTGTGAGAAGGGATAAGGTCTGGGGAAAAAACAAACAAACAAACAAACAAACAAAAACAAAACACTGGACTTTATTGGGGGAAAAATGGAAACAGATCAGAACTTTAAAACATTTGGTGCTCATATACATACTGTATTTAAAAAATCTTTAAATGTACAATATATACACTTCACACAGTAAGAGGGTGATAAAGTGAAAATGCTCCACAGATGGAAAACTATGATTGATGGCTGTCACACACGGCAGACTGTCGATGAAATGAGCAGGAGCTGGAGAGAAGCAGGAGGTGCAGGAGCATGCCTCGTTGGAAATTCACACGAGGCATATGTTTACATCTCCATCTCTCCATCAATCATCTTTTCTCTCCTTTCTCTAAATTGCTATTCTGCGCATCTCGTTCCTCTCATCATTTCTGCATTCAACTGTTAAAGATACAGGATGCAAGATTTAGCTTTTTATGGCTATGAGTGCCAAAGAATACACACTCTGAGAAGTCACGGCTGCGTCCCAAACAGCATAATGCATGCTAAGTAGTATGCCTAGAAAATGATGACTAATGATGTGCTGAAAATATGATGTAGTAGTGTGCAGTTTGTGGATACGGCTCAAGTGTTCATGACTCAGAGGAGAATTATCTGCTTACGTTTCCTGAATATTACATACAAATTCCACAATGAAGATAAAAATCTATTGTTCATTTGCTAATTAGAGAACAAATAAATGCCTTACCTGTTCAGAAAGAAAAAAAGGTAAAAGCTCTGTTAGTACTGAATCCTTTTTCCAACTTTCTTCCCTCTCTCCCTCTCCCTCTCTCTCTCTCTCTGCCAGGCACCATGTATCCTGACTACTTTTGTCCCTAAAGGTGGGATGTGGTGATGATTTTGCCGTATCTGAGCTGGTGTATGCTGTATGTGCACAAATTTACCCCCAATTCTGACCCCAAAGCCCTGACACAGTGCAGTGAAGTATTATTACAGGATTGTCATGGTGACACAGCAGATTAGAAACATCAGATTATTATTATTTATTACATTATACAGTATATTTTCCCATTCACTCAATAATCATGTTTTTATTTTTCATTTTCAGCCAAATTTCCTACACATTGTAGCTTCAAATCAGGGATTGTGGACACCACGTGTAGCCTCTAGAACAAAATACGATAACTGATTATAGTCATTATCTTTATTTATATAATGCAATCTTTTTAATCACCTTGTGAACATTTTCTTTCTGTTTTTACCCCAGCGGTAAATGTAATCTCCCCCACGCACATGTGGTTTTCAGACGTACATAAGGACTAAACCGTACCTGGTAAAGTTAATGCAGTGTAACATTTACAATGGATTCATGGTACATAATCCACTATAATTTTCGTTCATTCCTTCATCTTTAGTAAGCACTTTATCCTGGACAGAGTTCTGAAGCCTATCCTGGGAACACTGGGCATGAGGTGGGAATACACCCAGGATGGGACACAACGCACACTCATTCACTTTAGCGTAGCCAGTCCTCCTATCTCCAGCATGGTTTTAGGAAACCCACATGGACGCGGGGAGAACATGCACAGAAACTGCACGGAGACAGTAACCTAAGGTGTGAGGCACGTCCACAGCTAATTTCAGTCCCCTAAATTTCCTAGGAAGTGTAAATGGTTCGCAGTTCTCATTTTTGTAATGTAATACTGTATTATCTTAATTACATTGTGTCACCAACAGATAGTGAAACTAAGGTGCTGGAAACGTAAAGGAGCATAAAAGTTTAAGGAACATTTTTGAATGCACGTCTTAATACCTCACCGTTCTCTGATTTATCTCATGTCAACATTCACTAAAATCATAAGCGGACATCAAGGGTGGCACAGTGGTGCAGTGGTTATCACTGTCACCTCACAACAAGAAGGTTCTGGGTTCAAACCTTGCAGCTGACTGAGAACTTTCTGTGCAGAATTTGCATGTTCTCTTTATGCCTGAGTGGGGTTCCTCTGGGTTCTCTGGTTTCCTCACAAAGACATGCAGATTAGTTCAACTGGCTACTCTAAACTGCCCATAGGAGTGAGTGAGAGTGGGGATGGTTGTTTGTCCCTGTGATAGACTGGTGACCAAAGTCAGCTGGGATTGGCTCCTCCGACCCAAGAGGATTATATTATCCCATAATATAATGGATGAATTAATAATGCATATCTATCTTTTCTTCTTCATTCAGCTCCTCCCTTTAGGGGTCGCCACAGCGGATCATCATGATCCGCATATTTGATTTGGCATAGGTTTTTACACCGGATGCCCTTCCTGACACAACCCTCCCCAATCTATCCGGGCTTGGAACCGGCACTAAGTATGCACTGGCTTGTGCAACCACAGTGGCTGCGTATTTTTACTTAATCTGCATGTCTTTGAACTGTGGGAGGAAACCAGAGCACCCGGAGGAAACCCACACAGACACAGTGAGAACATGCAAACTCCACACAAAAAGACCCCCTGTCGGTCGTGAGGTTCGAACCCGGAACCTTCTTGCTGTTAGTGCTAACCACTGCACCACTGTGCCAATTAATAATGCATATCAAAACATCAATAAAAATAATTCACTCGCAATGGAATAAACACCAATTAATGTGTTTGAAGGGCATTTGATTCTATAGGGTATGCATATGCATAATGATTTTGGATATTTCTAATAAATAAATATATAACATTTTAAAAATTTGCTATATATATATAAAGTGGGACCCATTAAGACAGTAGTAGAAGAATGCAAAGCATAACAGCAGTAGTACCACTCTGTAACGGGACACACTGTAACGCACACCGATTCACGGACTGTGTGTGTGTGTAAAAGAAAAAACACTAGAACCTGTGAAACCGTATCTCCAGTTCTCGTCCTTCCTCCCTTGTGGCAGCTCCCCAAGCAGCATGAGGTTGTAAGAGAGCCGGTAAACGGACCGCGCCGGTGTTATTAAGTCTGCACAGCCGTGTGCTCACCACCGACGGAGTGCAACAACGCGTCAAGCTTCACGCGCTCTCTCTCATCACAGAGTCCGCTATAACGCTGCAAATGTATCTATAGAAAGAGTGATGGTCGCGCGCGGTTTTTTTGTTACTCACCTGGTTCCGCGTGCAGGAGTCGCGGAGTCACGCGCCGGGATTTCCTCCTCCCCCCCCGCCCACTGCTATAGTCTACATGGCACTGCGGCGCGGCGCGCTCTTCCTCGTGCCACTCTGCGCTCTGGCCATCGGCGCGCGTGACGTGACCATCATGGCATGATCTCGCTCGTGCATCACACGGTCGAGTACATCAGCGGGGATCCTACGGAACCGGAGGCGTGCGTGCGCGCGTGTGCGGCTGCGTTTGCGCGCGCTCTCTTTATCTAATTATTTTTTTTCTTTCATCGATAACCAGCAGTGCTGCAAGAGGACTGTTTGTTGTCATTTCACACACACACACACACACACACACACACACACACACACACACACACAC
>JAOTRR010000018.1:2162902-2174103 GCA_028570945.1 Gogo arcuatus | reverse complement strand
ATAGATAGATAGATAGATAGATAGATAGATAGATAGATAGATAGATAGATAGGTTGACAGACAGACAGACAGGTTGACAGACAGATAGATAGACAGACAGACAGACAGACAGGTTGGCAGACAGACAGACAGACAGAGACAGACAGACAGACAGACAGACAGATATAGAATTATTTTGCTTAGACAGAAGTTTCCAACTCTGTTGAAACTGTCACATGACTAAAACTCTAATTTAATCTAATTTAATTAGTTGATGAGATTTTCACTGAATCCGAAAAATTCAGAAACCAAAGCACACAATTTTAACACATTTCCTGACCTGAAAAAAACCATAATTACAAAGCCAACATACAGAAAAACGACAATTCATCATCCTCCAGTGAAATGGATCAGAAATTAGCTCCGCCCCCAGTGGGAACATCGCTGCTCGACTCCGCCCCTTGTCCTTACAAGTACACTATGTAGGTGAAGAGGAAGGCCCAGGGTCCGTGTTACTCACCTTGACAGGAGACCTGGTCATCATCTCTCCTGAGCCTCGAGGGAAGATCCGAGCCTGAGCGATCATCTCCAACACGCTGGTCTTTCCTGCGCTCTGGTCACCTACAACCACCACCTGAACACCACCGTTTAGGACACGCCCACTTTAGAATAAACACGGAGATCCTCTCAGCTCTGTTTATGTTTATTTATTTATTTATTATACTCCATTTTCCCTGGAGAGGTGTGTTTATGGTGAGCACTGACCCTCGGCAGGTGATCCTGCGTGTTGTAGTTGGAATCATAATCTGAAAGAATGTCCAGGACTTCAGAGTACATGTCAATCAACGACTTCTGCACAGAGAAAAAAGAAAAAAAGAGACGCATCACCATGACCTGTCAGTATAATAAGAGAACTTTTACAGACGCAGTGTGTTTGAACAGAACCGAGTGACCTCTAGCTGGAAAGTGATTCGACTCTGAATCGACTCGACTCCAGGAAGTGAATCAGACAGGCTCAGTTACATTGTTTCCGGTTTCTTTTTTTTTCGTAGACATGAGCTGCAAAGCTGAGCCAAAGGACAGAGCTGTAGCACTACAGAAATGTTCAGGAGAGTTGTCCTGATGGACCAAAAGAGAAGAACTTTGGATGTGATACACAAAATCTTTTAAACTCTATTTATATAATTATAGTCATTTATTTTATTTAGCGCCACCTCCATGTTCTCCATGCACGAGTAATTACAGTGATTTCTACGTGCACTTGGTAAAAAAGTAGGTAATAAAAAAAAAAAGTTCAACATTTACATTCGCCGGCCACTTTATTAGGAACACCTGTACAGCTATCCTTCACGCCTTTATCCAATCAGCCAATCACGTGGCAGCAGCACAATCCATAAAATAATGCATAATACAGGTCAAGAGCTTCAGGTAATGTTCACATCAAACATCAGAATGAGGACAAAATATGATGGAAGCAATAAAATTCAAATGATAACCAACTCATGCAGGACCACTCAGTGCTCACTGGCTATGAGCAGTAAGATTAACAGACAGACAGATCAATAGACAGACAGATGGAGAGACAGAAAGATGGAGAGATGTATAGATAGATAGATGGACGGACAGACAGAGATATATAGACAGATAGATAGATAATTAAACAGACAGATGGATAGACAGACAGATAGACAGAGATACATAGACAGATCAATAGATAAACAGATCAGTAGACAGACAGACAACACAGACAGACAGACAGATCAATAGACGGACGGAAGGACGGACAGACAGACAGATCAATAGACAGACGGACGGACGGACAGATATAGATCGATAGACAGACAACACAGACAGACAGATCAATAGACAGACGGACGGACAGAGATATAGATCGATAGACAGACAACACAGATAGACAGTCAGATAGATAGACAGATCAATAGACAGATAGACAACACAGACAGACAGACAGACGTAGATCAATAGACAGACAGACAGATGGATGGATAGATAGACAGAGATAGATAGACAGACAGACAGACAGACAGACAGACAGATATATAGATCCATAGATAGACAACACAGACAGACAGACAGATCAATAGACAGATAGACAACACAGACGGACAGATAGACAGACGGATAGATAGACAGATTGATAGATAGACAACACAGACAGACAGATAGACTGATCAATAGACAGACAGACAGACAGACAGACAGAGATTGACAGACAGAGATACAGATCGACAGACAACACAACATAGATAGGCAGGCAGGCAGGCAGGCAGACAGGCAGGCAGGCAGGCAGAAATTTGGCTAGCTAGACTCAATGACTTGCATTACATGAACACAATGTGTGTTCGTACTGTATATCCAGCATGACTTGATCGTGTATTTTGAGTACAATCGCTCAGGCCAGTGAGGGGCTGGGGCAGGAAGTGACATCACCGCTGTGCTATTCTACCACGATTATTTTAATACTGTAGTTATTTCTACAGTTATTTCTGTAGCCGGACAGGGTGAGATCTGACCTTGACTTTCCTCTGATGAATGCCTTTGTCATCTTTCTGCAGCACCTCCTTCCTCAGCTCTTTATTCTCCTTCTCCAGACGCTCCAACATCCGCTGGTACTTCAGCTAAACAACGAAAGGCTGGGTCAAATCGTCTGTTTATTACGGTGGTGTCTTTCAGCTTTGTCTTTACATTCCTACTCCCTATATAAGTGCACTACGTAGCTAAGGATGATTAATAATAATAATACTAATAGTTTATCCACTCCATCTAGTGAGCTATACGTCATTTGTGATTTACTGAAACACACCTGTGTGCGAAGGAGCTCCTCCTGCAGCTGGTCGACTTTCTCTTTATCTGAAGACTGCAAACAGACAAAAACAGAGTTACACACCAACAGGACTGCTCTCCATCATCTGTTCATCCCTGTAACAATCCTCATGCAGCGATCACCGGTCTGACTCAGCACCTGAGCGGAGGAAAACCCAGTTAATGCAAAGACAGAGAGCAGAAAATTCATTTCAGTGATGAGTTTTTTCAGTCTGGAGGAATCACGAGACTAAATGATCACGTTAGAAAAGAGGAAAAGAGAAGAAGCCCTGTAAAAGAAGGTAGAATTATCGATTAAAAAAAAAAAAAATAAATAAAAAAATCACACCTTTAATGCATTTCTGATACACACACAGAAATTACAGAAGAGTACAGGATGGTTGGGGTCGAGGTGGAATTATTATCCACGTAATACACACAAACACTCACACTTGAGACGCTGGTGGTAAGAGATATTGTGTTTTACATGTACTGAATATCGCGAATTAATATTAAATATCGTTGCAGGCTTGTAGGAAACACACTACTGCATGCGGTTCATGCCGTGTTAGTACAGCGCTAGCTTTCAGTTTCACTCAAAAGTGGAAAAAAAAACCGAGAGAGATTCAAGGGACACTCCAGCAGAGACGCTTCCTGACTTTCCTGATGCTAATAATACGACGGAAAACGTCAAAGCGACTCCGGTGGCACTTTTAACCCTCATCTGGGACATAATGTGCTGTTTTAAACCACACAAAAAAAACAGTCGGCCCTCGGGGCCATACAATGACTGTATATGGTGGAGTGCAAAAGTTTTCACCCCTATGGATTTTAGTTGAAGTGTGTATTGTGTTAAAAGAGGGTGTATCCTGGCGGTAACACAACAACGATCCAAGACGTAAAGCAAAATCATCAGATCAGTAAGAAGTACAACATCATGAAAGATTATCAATAACAAACATTAATTGACAATATTTATATCAGATTTTTAAAAAAGGGGCGCAAACGTGATTTCATCCAAGTTTTGTACTAAGGGTGCATAAACTTTTGCACTCCATTAAAATGCTGCTGATCCGGAATCAGCCATAGCGCAGAACTGGGTCGGGACTTAACCAGCCGTTATAAGCACGTAATAAGAGGTTTATTAACTAAAGGCCAGTGATTCAGTCAGGAATAATAAGTGTGCATTTAAAATACGTTCTATATGATAGATTAACATTTTAATATTTAATAATATAATAATTTTTTTTTTTTAAGGAAAAAAATGAAACTTTGGAAGGGAGTGGGTCCCTAGGGCTACCCAACTTTTAATTAATTAATTAAGTTAATTACAAACAAACAAATAAGCAAATAAATAACATTAAAAAGAGAAGTTTTAAAAATCAAATAAATAAATAAATACTTATTTTCTTATGTATTTAAGTAAATAAAGAAGTAAATATGTTACTAAAAAAGCGAATAAATAAGTAACATATTTACTTGATTATTAAGTAAATACATAAATAAATAAATGTTACTACATTTAAAAAGTAAATAAATAATAGATAAGTAAATAAAGTAAATATATAAATTACTAAAAAGTGAATAAATAAATAAGCAAGTAAAGAAGTAAATACATAAGTTACTAAGCAAGTAAATAAATACGTGTTTCTAAGTAAATAAATACGTTACTAAGTTTAAAAAAGCAAATATATAAATAGAGAAGTAAATAAAAAAGTAAATAAGTAAATATACTAAGTTACTAAGCAATAAATAAATAAGTAAACGAGCAAGTAAATAAGCATATATGTTACTAAGTAAATAAATAAATATGTTACTAAGTATAAAGTTAATAAATAAATAGTTTAAGTTAATAAGCACGTAAATAAGTAAATAAAATAGCAAATAAATAAATAAGTAACTGTAAAGGTTTTTTCTTTTTTTTTCCTAAATTGCTCAATCAACTTTTTAATTATTGAACTTTGCATTGCCTGATTATAAATAATTGATTACCCAACCTTAAATAAAGCAATAAAACCCTTCAGCGATTAGGACTCATGGTAATATAAAGTGCTAATGAAGAGCTAATTAATAAAGACGTTGTTCACATCACAGGCTAAAGATGTAGCAGGGAGCCTCCTGGTCTGTAGATGCACTACTATAAATCAGCGTTCTCACGCCAGTCAGTCATTCTCCTGGGATTGAGACTTCATATCTGATTTGAGATTTTAATAGAAATATAAATGAATAATAACAGTAAAGAAAAAAAAACAATAAGAGCACAGGGAATTTACTCAGCTGATGAACAAATTCCCTGGTTTGCAGGGTTTTTTGTTTTTTTTTACAACTGGCTTGAGAACGGCTGCAGTGGACGTGCTGGGAGGGAGATGGACCTTCACCTTGTGGGGGAAATTCGGGGCCTGGCTGGGGGGCGGAGTCCGAGTACGGCCGCGGCGGGGCTCGTTACCGGCCGCCGCCCGCCGAACTTCTTCTTCGTGCTGCTGGATCTGCTGCTGAATGAGAATGAGTTCTCCAAGCAGCCCCTGCTGAGGGACGGCACAGTGAGAGAGAGGCGGAGTCAGCTGGCAATCAACCTGATCACATGACACTGGAGGAGGAGGAGCTTACGGGAGGTGAAGAGACAGTGGCGAAAAAAGAAAGTCCACAAATTGTGAACTCCTAAAATTTAATACGCTATCATTGATGTTTGTTTGTTTTTACACGTTAATACGCTAGCAGTAACGTATTTTCTCCTTTTATTTATTTATTTATTTATTTTTACACTGGCTGCATTTAGCAGAGGTCCTTATCCAGAGAACTGTTCTATAATCTCTGTGGAAAACACTTCCTCATATTAGCAAGGAATAAAACGTACTGATGAAAGAACCGGATTTCTTTTTAATAGAAATTTTAATAATAAATTACTTTGAATTAAAAATTTAAGCACAATAAATATTTTAATTTGATAAATTTTATTTCATGTTACTTTTTTATATTAATGCCTGTATTTATTAATGTCAAGGAGGATTACAGCTTTTATATAATTAATGCCTTTAAATTAAAAAAAAGAAACTGTGTTTTTGGTAATGTTAATTCATTCATTCATTTTAAATTAGGTTTTTTAAAATTTATTTTTAACGAATTCTTATACAAATTAATGTTTCTTTTAATGAATCAAGTATCCAAATAATAACTCTCGCACTAGCTGGCATTTCTTTCTTTCATCCAAAATTTTATTTTGTATTTTATCTGTACTTCATGCAAATAGACGTCTTTAAAAGCTGTTCTAATGACAGCTAACCAGAGCGCAGCATCTTCTTTTTGTTTTTAATTTTTAGTAATCTTTCCTAACGACTATAATTAACCTCAAGTTACCAAGAGCAGAAAAGGCGGATAACAGAATTAAAAAAAAAAGAAAAAAAGCGTAAATCAGTTACTGTTCAGTTCACAGTGCAGTTTGAATAAATAAATCTAATCTATTCAGAGACTTTTTTTCTCTCTAAAAGGTGACAGGACTGAATTTCTGATAAGCAGCGAGGCAAAGTGAAGCATGTTAAAGCTTGAATACGAAGCGAATGTTTATCGGGGACGAAGCTTTATGAGGCCTGCTGAAGCCGAGCTCTCAGAAATCCCGTGTTATTACACACACACACACACACACACACAGGTTCATTTACTCTAAAACACACTGCCAGTCTAAAGCTATTCAACACCCGGAGTTTCTCTCATTATACATGATCATTTCCATGGTAACAGCTCACACACAGCAGATTTAATAACGTGAATAATCATTGATACGGTGAATTTTCTGTAAGGAGATGTTTATGTATCATTTACGGAAGGAGTCTCCAGTTTCAGAGGTAAAGCTGCGGAGGACAGAGGAGTTTACGCTTCTTTGCGTTTTCCGCGTAACGCTATGGGGGTTTTTCTGTCTTAAGATATAAAAGACAAGACAGGAACTGCCTTCCACGACATTAAACATACATGCTATTACACGTAACTATAAATGGATAAAAAGTACAAAGTGCCCTTCTTTAATACATAGAAAACTGTAATCGCAAGCAAACTGCTGTGGTGTAAGAGGAATAGAACACTTCAGGATGCGCTGTTATAGGAAAATAATCAGCTTCAGGATAGTAAGAGTTACTCCGCTTCATCACACCAGCCCATTGTTGATTATTTTACTATAACAGCACAACAAACAAATGATGCACAATAGTAACTAAATTACATTTAAATCTCTGTCGCTTGTGGATCCTAATGCGACTCTGAATTAGCCTTTTTAATTTTTTTAACTAATTAGATTAAAGACTCAGAACTAGTGTTAACTCTAAAACATAAATATGTGGTCATCTAAGTGACTACTTAAACCGAGAAAGATTTCAGCCTTTGCTAAACTGTTCCAATAAAAGTGTCATTTCTAACATTTCTCAATTCATGAAGTATTAAATACAACATTTTTTTTTCCATTCACTCAATATATACATGTATAGTATGTCATGGCTTTAAGGAGTCGCTTTCAAAAAGAGTCGATTCTCTGATTCGAACCAGTGAGTCAATGAGTCGATGAGTCGATTCCTCAACAAAAATGATTTGATTCATCCCCAACGAAAAACGAGAAAAGAGCGTTTCCATTAGCGTGGCGTACTGTGGTGGATAATGGACTTTATTTTTGAATCTGACTTCAGAAATTGGCTTTTAGAGACGTTTAAAACCAGAATCGCTGACCCTGTCCGTCACACTACACGACCTGAATCAGTTTGTTGTTGTGTGCGTACTGTACAATCCCCAAATCCCACTTTCTAACAAAAATAAACTCGAGAGCTGTTGATCATGTGACTGTCACTACTGTAGTTTGTATGGAAACAAGAAAAAAAAGAGAAATAAGAGGAAGGGGAATATTGTTTAGAGAGACACAGGCAGTGTATAATGATACATATTTTATATTTTATATATTTTTGCTGTTCCTAAGAAATCATGTGGGTTTGCCATGTCAAATAAGTTTGTGTAGACGCATTATCATTATTATTATTATTATTATGCCTACATTTTGGTTTCGATCTCTCACACAAACAGACGGACGATAAACTGGATTCAGGGATCTGCTGCGCGTGACGGCACATGAATCTGGTTTTCTCTCCGACTCTCACTGGCTGGTTCTCATCGTCATACCTGTAACTAATCACAAAGGGGTTCATGGTACACGATTATCAAACCTGCTTGAAAACATCGGCGGTTCAGAGAGTCATCGCTGAGCTGGATGGGGTAGTTGCTGAGCAACAATAGGGACAATCGGATAAAATCGTGTACTGTACGCAAAGTGTAAGTCACGTTATTTCAGCTGTCTGATTTAAGAAATTGTTAATAAACATATTTCTTTGTTACATTTCAAAATAAATATCAGGGGTTCGATAACTTTTGAGTGGCAGTGTGTATATCACTTTGCGCTTCCTGTAAAACAACCCACTTTCATGGACTTGTATTTTATATCAATTGTGCCTTTTAAACACTGGCTGAATGAAAAAGGCAAACAGGAAATGACATGACAGGTAGCACGGACGCTCACGAGGACGAGGAGCTGAAAAAAAGATCAGAAATGCATTCAAAGGCACGAAAGTAAAAATCAGTGGTGATGATGTTCATTCGTACTTACGCTGTTATTAGCATTAGCATTATAGAACGGTGTAAAACCTCGGAGAAATCAAGAACTTCTAAGGGAGTTTATAACATTTCAGTTCAGTATACATCACATTATGTAGCTCTGGCATAAACAGAGAGAAGCCGCAGTGGAGTAAATCCCCGTAAGTGGTAATGTGCAAGTTGTAATAACGTCGTTTCCCACTTCATTTGAGACGTTCGACGTGCAAAGAGGGGGGGAAAAAAAAAACAGACGCCTCCTGGAAAGCTTGTGTTTTATTTGCTCTGTAAAAGCCACTTTAACTGCGAGTAGCTTAGCAACCAGCTAGCCAGCTAACACTGATGATTATCTTCTCAAGACAGTGATGAGTACGGTCAGTGTTATCGATTTAACCAAGTACTGCATCTGTATATTAACTGACCTAAAGCTCAAAACTGCTATAACCGCATTTAAAAGTACAGAACTACGGGTACTTTATAACGTTCACCGTGTGAGCGGCCATGTTCGCTTGACATCACTCCGAAAAACAGGCAAGGAACTGCTAGGCTAGTCGAGGACACTGCTCCAAGCTGAGAGCTAAAATTTCAAACTGTGGTGGCGTTTTCGGTGGTTTTTACCGGTTGTAGGTGGAGAACTACAACTTGTGACTCGACTTCGAACGCAGTATTAGGTCCTGAACGCCTTAAAACGCTGCTAGCTAGTGACATTTTGAGCAAGATGTCAGTTTTGCAATGTATATTAGTTTATTTCAATGCGTAGAAAGTGCTGGCACGAATTATAAACATCAACATGTTAGCGATTTCATTCAGTCACTTTGTCCTCCATTTTGTTTTTGGCGACCCAGTTGGTCCGGAGTAGAGACAATGCTGATCCGATACTCAGGATCGTTATGGGGCCAATACCAGCCCCCCCCCCCCAAAAAAAAGATTAATTGGATATCAGTGAAAAAGGAATGAATTTGTTTGGAAATTGAAGGGAAAAAAAAAAAAGAGACTGGACCTAGATTGGGAAAAGATATATATTTTTTTTTTAAAGGAAATGTTTCCATATAAAAATGAGTAGCCTTGATTCTATTTTTTGTTCAAGTTGATTTTACACTTTATTATATTTCCAGTGCAACTGATTTTTGTACATTTTTAGCTATGTATTTGTCCCTGTATTTTTTAAGTGAGTTAATAAAAATCAATTTAGAGCTTAATAAGTTTCAAATAAAAACATGTGGGATGTGTCTCGGTATCGGCTGATACTCAAGGTTTCCGTATCGTTATCAGAAAAGGAAAAGCGCTCGACGTCACTTTAAAGCGTTTCTGCCAGCATTCTTTCTGAAGGATTACACGTAAAACGTGCGCCTATGGTGCGAAAGGGTCTTTTCCTCCTATCAATCAACGTGAGACAATAAAAACGGACTTTTCCAAAGCTTTGTTACTCGATATGTAGACGGAACGCTGGCACACATTCTGCTGATTGGAAGGAACTGTTTTTATTAGCTGAAACGTTTTAATCGCAAAGAAGCCGCGAGTATCTTTCAGGCATTCGAGACCGAATCGACATTTCCAGAAGGGAAGAAGCAGATGGACAGAAGAAGCAGAGGAAACGCAGATGGACTTGCCTTCTTAAACTTGTCACTGCTTTCAGCGCCAGCGCCCGTTGGCTGGATCTCGGGTGCGTTCAGGTTTGGCTCACCTGGAGTTTCTGAGGACACACACATTACCCAGCAAATGTGACAACCGTTTAGCAACAAACACACGGAGCATGTAGAAGAACTAGCAATGAGAGACTGACTTCCTGTTTTAATCCCTCATCACCACATTCAGAACAGACTCAAAGGTTTAGAGCAGGGCGCGTAAACTTTTTACAGTCAGGGACTTACAGATTTATTTTAGAAACAAACCAGTAAAAGAATGAGTCACATTATTTAAATAATGACGTGTACAATCATATTTTGTCTATTTATTGGAAATAGAACATTTAATTTCTTAAATTTCCACCCATACAACCCATTTATTAGATTTTATATTTATTATATTTTATTACATTCCAGCTGATGTTATTTCTAGGCGTAGAGGTGGGCGATGTGATAAAAATATCATATTTTACATATATTACAATTTTAAAGATTAATTACAAAATTTAACATTACATTAGCTGCTTCCAGACAGTCTGTAACTATTAATAATAATAATAATAATAATAATAATAATAATCTGAACAAAAACTGCTGAAGTATTCCTTTAGCCTGAGAGGAATGTCTGTGGTCTGCAGCTTGGCTATAAAGAGATAAACATTAGGAATGATCAGAGAATTTATTTGCAGTTACAGTACTTCATTCTCGATGTTATAGGGGAAAATTAAGGAGCTGCACCTTCACCTCCCTGTCTGATGGAAACCCTGACAGTAATTTTATAACTCCTGGCTTCTACTTCATTTTACTTATACAGTACAAGTGTCAGATTTCTGAAATATTCCTTTAAAAATGCCAAAGGAATCGTAAACTCTGTGTAAGAGCTGCAGGATTGTAGTATAAGAACCGTAAAGGCTGAAAAGTCCCAGTTCACCACTGAGGGGCTCTGGGTACCACCACTTTACCTCACCTTATCACATCTCTCCTTTTCTCATATTCACTATCGCTGTTTACACTGTTTATAATTATGTTTACACTGTTTATAATTGTGTACACTGTTTATAATTATGTTTATACTGTTTATAATGCTCACAAATATTTATAATAATGTTTACACTTTATAATTATGTTTACACTGTTTACAATGTTCACAACTGTTTA
>JAOTRR010000018.1:2063538-2080064 GCA_028570945.1 Gogo arcuatus | reverse complement strand
TGTGACAAGTGGGTCCATTTCAGTATTACGAACTTTTCGGTATAACGAACTATTTACAGTGTATTTGGTTATACTGCTTCTACACTGCTCCTACTGTTCATGTGTGAATTGCATCTTGCTGATGCGTAGTATTAATTTTTGAGGATGTGCACAACAGATGCACCAAACGGACGCAGGATACACAAGGCAGCCATCATGTGCACATGAACGCGTTGTTAAAAGCAACTATATATCCACCGTAGCAGTGAATTTGCAGAGGTTGTACTGCACAGAGAGCTAGCAGGTAACGGTCATGTGCTTTCAAAACAAAAATGACGAATTGGATTGTGGGAAGCATGAGCCTGCCCCCTGTGTGTCACGTTGTTATAGGAAAATAATCAACAACAGGGTGGTGTGATGAAGCAGACTTATTGTTGATTGTTTCCCAAACTGTTTTATTTCACTTGTACCAGAGCAATTTACAAACGTGTACATGTTTTTTTCTTAATTTATTAAAGAACGTCACGTTGTACTTTTTATCTGTTTATAGTTGCATTTAATGTTATGGAGCATCCAGAAAAGATGTTAGTTCCTATTCTTGCTTACATTATAGCAGTTCCCTCACAAGCCTTTTTTTAAGGCAAAAGAAACGCATCTTGTGATGTTACCGAAAAACCACGTGAAAAGTGAAAAACTTCATATCATAACAACCATATCAATGATTACGCACATTTTTTAAATCCGCTTATGTGAAGCATCTGTTATACAAGTCCCTGTAAATGAGGGGTTACGTAGAATAGAAACAATAACATATTACAGCAAGCGCATTAATATAAACCTGCACTACTGTCAGAGCTGCTGTTTTAGAGAATTCATTAACACAGAGCTGTGGTGTAACATTTTATAATATTTGATAATGACTGTATATTTCTTACTGTATTTTAATGAATGTCTTTACTTGTTTGCTCATCGCAGGGAAAGTGTTTGTGACTTACGAAGCCGACAACGAAAAACACATTAAAGAGGTCATCAATTTTGTCGCACTGCTGAGGCACAATGGCTTCTACACCCATGTAAGAGAGAAGATCTTTACATTTCACAGTGTGAAGCTGGGGAATGAAGAATAATTCATCCTGTTCATTAGAGAAACTACTTTTGTACTTGAAGTCATTTTTTTCTCCGGATTGCATCAGCATTAAGCTGATGACGGCCCCAAAAAAACAAAAAGATATTTTAACCTTGGACTGACTTTATATCTGGATTCCTTATTTAATTACTGTAAGAAAAGTCACTCATTTGAATACAGAGCAGTGACATTGTTCTGTGCTCTGTATCTGCAGATTGATATGTTTGAACAGCAGTTCAGGAGCATAAGTAAGATTGACTTTATGGAAAGGTACATTACAGAGGTAAGATTAGTTTTATTTCATTTCATTTCATTTGGTGTTGAGTTTGCGGCAACTAACAAGGCTGTCTCTAATTACAGCTAGGAGCATTATTATTATTATTATTATTATTATTATTATTATTTGCTAGCATGCCATGTCCATGTGGTAAAAGACATTATTCCAGTTCGGCATGTTCCGTCCCAATCCTTTTCCTGGTGTTCAGAATAAAGGAAGTAGCATTTATTTGTATTAGAACTGCATAGTTATGTATAAAAACGGACCTATTGTTATTATGATTCCCATCCCGCCTGCTCCCATTGACTTTTTTCCCTGTCCTTTCCCAGTCACATGATGAATAGTGAAATTGACCGTAGGAATCCCACAGGAATCCCATTTCCGACAGGATTCCCAAAAAAACGTCAGCCTCTACTTGGAGTCTATTTTGCCGATTTCTATGATCTGGGTGCTACTAATTTCTAGCTATAGACACTATACTACACAACATTTCCTCTCTGTTGTGTAGTCTAAGCCCAAAATCAGCACAACGGTACATAATGTACATTTCAGTTTGTAGTGCTGTTCCTACTTGGTCATAATTAAAAACTTTGTCAAATGTTGCAAGTTCAAGTCGAGTTGTGAGTCACATAATTTGAAGTATGACTTGAGTTGTGAGTCATAAGCATTGAAAGTTGCAAGTCATAAGCTATGAAGTCTCATTTGAGTTGCAAGTTATACACAGTGAAGTCTGAGTCCAGTAGTGAGTCATATGCATTGAAGTTTGAGTTGAGTGGCAAGTTATTACTGTATCTTTGAAATCTGAGTGAAGTTGTGAGTCAGAAGCATTGAAGTCTGAGTCAAGTTCCAAGTCATACGCTTTAAAGTCCCAGTTGGGTTGTGAGTCAAACAATTTGAAGTCCGAGTGCAGTAGTGAGTCATACACATTGTTGTGAGTCATAAGCTTTGAAGTTTGAGTTGAATTGTAAGTCGTAAGCTTTGAAGTTTGAGTACAGTAGTGAGTCATATGCATTGAAGTTTTAGTTCTGAAATTTGAGTCGACTTGCAAGTCACGAAGTCTGAGTTGAGTTGTGAGTCAGAAGCACTGAAGTTTGAATCAAGTTGCGAGTCAGAAGCATTGAAATCCGAGTCGATTTTCAAGCCAGAAGCATCGAAGTATGAGTCGAGTTGCGAGTCAGAAGCATTGAAGTCCGAGTGGAGTTGCGAGTCAGAAACATTGAAGTCCGAGTCAAGTTGCGAGTCAGAAGCATTGAAGTCCGAGTCGAGTTGCGAGTCAGAAACATTGAAGTCCGAGTCGAGTTGCGAGTCAGAAGCGGTGAAGTCCGAGTGGAGTTGCGAGTCAGAAGCATTGAAGTCCGAGTTGATTTGCGAGTCAGAAGCATTGAAGTCCGAGTTGATTTGCGAGTCAGAAACATTGCAGTCCGAGTTGATTTGCGAGTCAGAAGTGTTGAAGTCCGAATCG
This sequence comes from Gogo arcuatus, assembly GCA_028570945.1. Classification (NCBI taxonomy): domain Eukaryota; kingdom Metazoa; phylum Chordata; class Actinopteri; order Siluriformes; family Anchariidae; genus Gogo; species Gogo arcuatus. The sequence continues at coordinate 2,077,220 of JAOTRR010000018.1, read as the reverse complement.
ATTTGCGAGTCAGAAGCGTTGAAGTCCGAGTCGATTTGCGAGTCAAAAGCGTTGAAGTCCGAGTCATGTTGTGAGTCAGAAGCGTTGAAGTCCAAGTTGAATTGTGAGTCAGTAAATTAGGGATTTAAGATTCGAATCACAAGTCTTCATCTCAATAACATCTAGTAGTCTAAGAGCTTTAGGTTACGATGTTCTGAATTCCTGTTTTTCACTTTCATACATTAAGTAATATATATTTAATCTTTTTCTTTTTAGAAAGACTATCTGATCATCATCATCATCAGCCCAAAGTACTTCGAAATTGTAACTAATGCTTCATTATGCATAGAGAATGATGAAACACTCAACACTGTCTATATCCACAAACAGGTGAGTTTTTGTTTCTCCAAAATACTTCTTCAGAAAAAAATGTTTATTTATTTATGTACAGTTCACTCATTTTGTATTCTGCACTGCGTGTTGTTTTAATCTTACAGTTACAGAATGAATTCATTCAGAACGGGTGCAGGAATTTCAGATTCATCCCAGTGTTGTTTCCTGGTGCCAAGAGAGTAAGAGCTATTTGTTCATTTATTCACATTTTTATCATAACATTGGGAAGTAGGTGAGTCTTTAAGAAGTAACTGGTGGAAACTAAGGGCTTTTTTCTACTGCATAATCCTTTGGTGATAAAACAAACAAACAAATAGACAATTAAAATTGTGTTTTTCATTGGTCTAGTACCAAAGATCCGCAGATCAGCACCAACAGGAAGTAGTGTTGTTTCAGTGGATGTTGTTCCGATTAGGTGGTAGATGTAAATTTTTTAAGTTATGATGAAACTGTTAAATTGTAGTCCTTTGTAAATGGTCATGATTTTTCGTCTTGTTGCCACAGGTGATTAAAAAAACTCTTCATTTGCTTTTAGACTGAAGAACAAGGTTAATGTTCTGACAATTCTACAATTTTGGGTCGTCTTCCATGTTGAATTGAAGCACAGTGTTGTTTTGCAGTAATGGTGCTTTCGTTGTTGCAGTTTGGTGGAAAATGAGAAAGTTGCTTTGGCATCTTTTTGTGATGAAATTTAATTTCAAATCATGGATGGTTTTGTGTTAAAAAGCAAAGTCTTGTGTAAAGCAAGTCTAGTGTTGGGGAACATATACAAGTTTAAATTGAACTCCTGGATAACAGTGGCCTTAAATCCAAGCTGCTGTTGTTCTGTCACCTTTGAAAAAGTGAAAAACGTGACACATGGATTAGTGTCAGATCCTCAGAAATAAATCGTGGCTTCCTTCAGGGCTTCAGGTTTATCACTTGTTCTTCTGTCATCTTTATTTCATACATGGCACTGCTCAGAGCGAAACCTTCAAACCAACATCTTTCTCAGCATTTATTTCTCAGTGTGAGGATTAACCATCATTAAGAGAAATCTGAAAAAATGTTTGTTTGTACTGTCAGCGATTAGCATAAGGTGTGTTAGCGTTGCTAATCCGATTGAACTTTGTTGTCCTCAGTGCCATGTTCCTGCGTGGCTCCAGAACACACACATCTTCAGCTGGCCCAGAGACAGAGACGACATCTTGCGCCGGCTCATGCGAGTGGAGAAGTACAACCCTCCGCCCATAGGGGAGCTGCCCACCATCGTCTCCATCCCCATATAGTGAATGAAGCGTGGGACGGTGTTGATGGTGTTACAGAGTGTGTTACACTCTGCATTCTGAGCCAGGAAGTGGATTTTGGACCCATTTGAACCAGGAATTGTAACCTTCTAGGTACTATTTATACCTTGGAAGCTATATATAGAGTTCTTGTGATGTACATTTGACACTCTTTCACACCTGTTAGTCTGTTTGAGTCTTATGAGTCTGAATCAGAGAGGCAGAATAACTTTGGCTGAAAACGTCTTCGGAAAAATTCTTTCTTCATTGTTCAGAAATACGGAGACCTGTGCATAGAAATCACAGAAATCACAGAGAACACAGAGCCGGTGCTAAATAAATGATTCGATAATTTGATAATAACTCAATTAAAACATTTTGTGTGTCACATTTTGTGTGTTTATTTTCTCTTTTTGTTCACTGGTACAAATCTCCAGAACACATGGCAGCGTTTCTGCAGTGCTACAGCTCTGCCCTTTGGCTCAATTTGCGTCTAACGGCTAAGTTTAGCAGCTCCTATCTACAAAAAAATTCACTTCCTGCATTCAAATCGAAACGCTTTCTCACTAAAGTTCACTCAGAGGCAGACTGAGACCAGCTTGGTCAGATGTTCTCAGACCCGAGTGTGATTGCGGTGGTTTCGTTCAAACGCACTAAACAGCGCATATTTGAAAGCACAATTAGATGAAACAAACTTAAAGATCTCAGCATACTATAAGCAGAGATGACGTGTACGATGGTCGCACAAAAACGACACCACCTTCTTGGTATTCTCAGTATTGGCCGTCATGTATGAGTGCTCCAGTACTGCAGGGGGCGCTGTTAAAATCTCATGACATTTTCTATGATTGTATGATGAAGACTGCTGGATCTCAGAGTCATCCATCTTGGGTGTGCCTCGTTTGTAACGAACAATTGTCGTGTAGCATTTTTGTTAGCAGAGTTCATTCAGCTGCCAAGTGCATGACATAACATCATCTCCGCATGAAGTACGCCAAGACCTTCAGCACCATAATTTGGGGATTATCATCTAAAACATTATCCAGAAGACAAGTTTGTTCCTGTTCTCACTTAACAGTCTATAAACAGCTGTTCCCTCACCAGCATTTCTTTTTTCTTTCTCTTGAAGTTAAGACAAAAACCATCATGTTACCAAGAAACCGTAAAGCGTAAACTCCTTTGTCCTGAAGATGCCTGAAAATGTAACGTTACAGCTTGACCTCTGACACTGGAGACTCCTTCCATAAATGTTATGTAAACATCTCCTTACAGAAAATCAACAATTATACAAGATCTTAAATTCGTTAAGGTGTAGCGTCCGTTGTACAAGTCCCTCTGAATGAGCGGTTACTATAGAAACGATAACGTATTTAATATAAGCCTGCGCTACTGTCAGAGCTGCGGTTATAGAACATTAACCAACCAATCAGAATCCAGAATTCGAATTCAAATTCAACAGTGCGAAAAATAATTCAGTCAGTTGTATTTAGTTAGTAATGTACAGTATTTAGGTGAAGTTGTCTGTTTATACTAAAAAGCGAACATGCTGTAAGAAATGTTACAGGATTCCGCTTGAATTCGGGAAAACGCAGCATTATTTCGTTATTGTATCTCAGATACAATTTTAGACCAATTTGGGACAAAGGTAGGTGAAAACCCCACTCTATTGCCTTTATTTCTGACTATGAAAATAGCAGCTAGGTGCAAACCAAGAAAGAATAATGTGCAATAATCTCCAATTATAGCTGTAAATTATGCTTGTACTTGAATCCCATTCACAGCTCACCCCTGAACAGTGTATAGATGATTCAGCGCAAGTCATTATGTGAGTCTTAAAAGCCTTTGTATTTAAAGAAACTCCACGACTCTCAGGAGTCTGTTCGCTGTGTGAAAGACCGCTCAGCTTGCTGTACTGCCCATGTGGAGCGATAAGAAATCTGTCTGTTTTCTGCCTTCTCAGCTCCTTCCTTTCACATCCTGTCTGATAGCATCTTGTAACGTTTTCAGAATCAAGTTTATTGCCAAGTACGTTCTCACATACAAGGAATTTGCTGGTTCTCGAAAAGGAAATAAAAAAACCCCTGTCACTTTCACTCATCATCATATGCGGTTAATGAGACAGACAACAGACTCATTTTCCATCAATGGAGGTTGTGTATTATGTTGTAAGGACAGAAACCGTGTCCTGTCTGTATATCTGTATTTTTATATAAAATATAATCCAAAATGAGTCTCCCTGATGATTACTTGTAGTAATAGTAGTACAGTAGTATTAAAAGAAAATGTCATGAATGGAGCTTGGCGTCTTTTTTATACATCATAGCGGATAATATATATGATTAACAAGGCAAATCTGAACAGATGGAGAAATGAGCATCTCTTTCAGCTAAACTGAGATTTCAAAGAGATCCAGCAGCAGCTTGTGACCACAGATTTAACAAAGACGTAGCCTTCAACTAGATAAAGCAGAGAGGCTGTTACACGTGACTTGTGAATGTTTCGAGTAACCTGTAGAATAGGCAGTTGAGAATCATAAACAGAGTCATCCAGCGCACAGTCTAGCAGCTTGTTTTATATCAGCGAGGTTCACATGGAAGAGCTAATATCATTATTAGCCATGTTTTAGCAAAACTAGCAGCCCAAATTACGTATATCTCAGAACCCAGCACCATGATTGCACAACATCTAGAAAACTGAGGAAATCAGTCGAATACTGGCTTTTATCTGTCGAATAGCATTTTAAAAAAAAAAGATGAAATTTCGATGGAATTTAAAATGTATTGGGTTGCGAATGAGACCAGTGTTAGGGCTCAAGCCACCACTGATCAGGCATCCACTTAAAATCAATTTATCAATTTAATTTTACAGATTTTCATAATATATCTATATACAATATATATTTATTAATTGCTGAAATTAATTCCTGACAATGCCACTGCTTCTGACCAATCAGAATTGAGAATTTAAGCACTCTGTACAGTAAGCTCCTTGGAGATAGTATAATGTGATGGTAGGTTAAATATTCATTCATTCATTCATCTATTATCCATTGTGGGCCATGCTGAGCTGGAGCCAATCCCAGCTGACTTTGTGCGAGAGGCGGAGTTCATCCTGGGCAGGTCGCCAGTCTATCACAGAAATGAACAACCGTCCACACTCACGTTTACACCTAGGGGTAATTTTGAGTAGCCAGTTGACCTCATCATCATGTCTTTGGGCTGTGGGAGGAAACTAGAGGAATCCCACACAGGCACAAGGAGAACATGCAAACTCCACACAGAAAGTGGACCCAGTTGGCCGCCCTCGAGGTTTGAGCCCAGAACCTTCTTGCTGTGAGGCGACAGTGCTAACCACTGCACCACTGTCTCACCCCGGGGTAAATATTTTCCCAGAATTCCACACAATCTTCTGTATCATGTGAAAGGTCACTGTAGAAACTCAAGACATGTTAGACTGGTGAAGACACACATATCTAACAAACTAATCATTTGAGTTCTCGGTTCTGCTACAGGCAAATTCTTACTTCTTCAAACAGCTTCTTGCCATGTTCAGTCAGGGATGAGTAGCACTCCAAATCCATGTCTCTGTACATACGCTCGTCGGCAGCATGCTGTTAGACCGGTGAAGTCTGCAGCATTTAATTGTTGTTAAAGGTGGAGTTCTGTTGGAATACAAAACAAACAAGCACACATTTCTGTCGCTTTCTGTGCACATACTTAGCTTTGTAAAAAAGGTTCTAAGAAAGAGTTTCCTTATTCATACAGAATCACTTTAGGAAGTAAAGAACCCCACACTATTAAAAACCACAGAATGAGTGTCACATAAACACTGCAGGAAAGAAGAACCTAGAACCCTTAAAGGTTCTTCAGCTTGCTGCTTCCCCTCTGGGGAACCTTTTTGAGGTTCTACATAATAAATAATAAGCAGAGCCTTTCTGGGTTCTATGTACAGTATTAAAAATACTTGGAAATAGGGTTTTAACTTTCTAAAGATGAACACCAGCATTCATTTTATTGTCTTAGAAAGTGTTCTTTAGGAAGCTAGAACCTTTTTAAAGTTATTTACACAACCAAATGCAACATTTGCCCTTTTAAGGTTCTGTGTAATAAATAATAAACTAAATATTAAGCAGAGCCTTTAAGGGTTCTATATGAAACCCTACAGCATTCAGGGATTCTTTTGTTTTTTTGTTTTTATTAAAAGTTTAATATAGAGCCTCATTAGGAAGCTAGAACCCTTTATCTTTTAGAAGATTTGTCAAGAACGCAACCAAATGCTAAGTGCATGAGGGTCTTTCTTGACACATAGACACACAAGCAGTAAAAAATACAGAGTACAGTACCTAGGTTTGTAAACAGGTTCTACTTTTATTTAGAACCCTATACAGAGAGTCCATGTAGAATCACTTTATAGAACAAAGAACCGTAAACTATTGAAAGGACCACTGAATAAAAGTGTAAGCCATACAGTCTGAGAAAGAAGGTAAAATCTAGAACCCATATTTGGTTCTTGATACTTGTTCTTCTGAGGAACCATTTACAGTTCCCCAGTTTAGCAATTTGTTGTTTGAGATTTGTAACAAGTACTTTGAAGGACTAAATGAAAAAGTAAAGAGAAATGTTAAGTAAAAGTCTTTCGATTTCTATAATACTGAAGCGAAGTATAAATACGCCAAAATAATTACATATAGCAGCAAAGTAAAATTACTCAGTATTAAATATGGAGTGTTTTGACGCATAAGCAAACTAAGTGCCTGCTTAAGGTCCCTGTGGCCACCAGAGGGCCCCCAAGAGCGCTTGAAATGTCCCACAAAAGAGCTTGAATTTTGTTTTTGTGATGTTGATTGTAATCATAGAGAAATGCAATATTATGTTAACCACCTAGCTAGCTAATACTACTGGTTTAATCTATTCCCTCTGCGCATTGTAATGGATGTAAAGTGCATTTTGATGCAAGTACAGTCAGTCAGACGAACATTAGGTTACAGTCCTCTCCTCTGCATTGATGGAAAAAGCAGCAAAAAAGTAATGTCACAAACAACAACATCCTTCTGGAGCAGAGAAAAGAAGAAGACAATAGAAGATGAGAAAAAACTGCAAGATAAAGGTAGGTTTGCACGACTAATTACAGTATTTTAGCTACCATAAACATTCACTGGCTAGATAGATGCGTCAAACTTACGTTCAGCTAACGTCAGATAGCAAGCTTTCGTTTTAATCTAACATTAGCTAACAGTATATGACAGTATCTAGATTAAAATCGAAAATTCTCCAGCTAGCTACTTAAGAGGAACTTGTTTCTGGGTATATGTTTCTGGAATGAAAATAAGCTTCTGTTCCATAAACTTGGTACTGATAACAGCCTAACATTCTTTATGTTACCATTTTGGGGTCTTTTCTGTGTTTGGGGGCAAAAGTCAATAGTATTGGTGTTGCCGAGGAGGTGGGAGGGCCCCATAAAGACTTGAACCAGCCCTGCTACTTGAACAAAAGTGAACATTATACTGTATTCTAAGAAAAAAATGTTATATTGAGTTATCAATAATAGTGTGCATGTAAATGTTCCTACTGTCGTTCTTATCTAAAACAGATGAGTGGCAGCTTTTCCACCCCTCAGGTACCTGGTGGTTACTGTAAAACCCTGTAAAAAAAAAAAAAAAAAAAGGCTTTCTGAAATTACTGAGGACCGGACCTCAGTGTCCTCATAGCTAGTTACGGTCAGAATTGTGAGAAACGTTCACTGATCATTGATCATTATTAATGCAGCTAATTAGTGCTATGCTAACTGGAATCTGACCTCAGTGAGTAAAGGAAAACTTTCAGCTCATTTTGTTTGTTCGTCCTAGTGAGGACCAGCCAGAAGTCCCCACAAGTACACACACACACACGCGCACACACACACACTCACACTCAAGCAGAGTGTTGCTGTGAGCTGGAGGAGCAGCTGAAGGTTGATTTGATGTTTAATCACAGTGTGACCTCATTGTGAGGATGATTAGGCCTGAATTATCTTAAATGAAGTGGAACATTGTCATAAAGAAGACGGGCTAAACGAGGGGCAATAAAATACTCCATAAAACTAACGTTATCACATCCTAGTCTTGCAAATCCATCCGCATCAATGAAACGTGACGCTACGTGCTGAATAATAGATTTATTTAAAGCATGACGGTGTGTTTTTTTAATCCAGTCTCTCGTGTGTAATGTAACTCAGAGCTGATTAAACAGACGTTCTCTAAGACACGATGATGTCAGTGACTACGGTGGACGTTTCCTGCAAAATATCAACTCAAGGACTTTTATGATGAAGGACGTGAACACTGCGTCAAATATTGACATTTCAGAAGCAAATCAGAGCAAATCATTTTCTCCTGCTGATCTTTTAAAAAAAGTTTCTCTAGCATGAAAAGGGATCAAGTAGAACAGCACAACAGCACATTGTATTAAATATTAACATAAACTATACTGTATACTGAAAATATTGAGTCAACCGTGTACATTATATACAATTGACATCTAAAATAAACAAATATTGAATGAAATTCCTGTTGTTGTTGTTGCTGTTGTTGTTGTTGTGTAAATAAAGCCCGTGCTAAGTGTGTATTGTAACTTTAACTATAAATACAAACACAAAAACGTGCATCCTTATCTTATTGCTTTTCACTAATTAAATTGTCTTGTGTGGTTTATTTGTTTTTTTTAATGTTGGATTTTATAAAAAGATTTTGAATGTAATAAAAAAAATAAACATACAAACAAAAGCAACGATAGTAATATTTATGTTGGATTTTATAAATGAGCATTGAATGCAATAAGAAAGTAAATAAATAAATAAGTGAATAAATAAGTAAACAAACAAACAAACAAACAAATTATAATTTTTGTATGTGGTTGCATTTTATAAAGGCACACTGAATACCATACACAAGCAAATGGGTAAACAAGTAAACAAATAAACAGATAGTTATAATAAATATTGTTTTTATGTTTGGGTTTTATGAAAGCACACTCAATACCATACACAAGCAAATAAACAAATAACCAGAACAATAATGAGTAAATTATCTGTTATACTGAATGACATTTTTTGTAAACCGTTACCAATAAACCTGATTGAACTTTTAGACTTTTCCCCCTAAATCAAATAAAACAGCTTTATTAAAATTGGTTCACTTTGCTGTTTCATCTCTATTATATGAATGTCTTGGATGTGATGATGTGATGTCATACTTTCTGTATCTGACCATCAATATACCACCTAGTGCTTATTTAACCCTTTAAGAGCATTGCTCCTTTGAGAGATTTGTTGATTTACATGAACACATTACTGAGTATAAAATAATCCAGACTCATTATTAACGCGGTGCTCCACTAGAGGGCAATGTCACACCGGATTCTCCTGCTCTTGTCCTTGTCACATTTCTGAATTGGAGGATTCACACGCTCTATTTTTACTCCTCTGAATAATTCAGGGCGCTATATGATCAGTGACACCCCGTCTCACTCACCCCATCTCACTCCCCCGCCTCGCCCCTGCCTCGCCTTGCCCCGGCTCCAGCACTCTGACTCTGCACTTGCATCATTTGATCTTTGATCTGAAGCCCAGAATCTGATACGGTATAAAAATAATAATAAAAAGTATTATCACTATGAATAGTGTGTGCTAGGTCAGAGCATGACAGTGATGTATAATCTGTAACACACACTCTGACCTGGAAGATGTTTCACTTCAGAAATAATGCCACACACTTCCCTGAGCAACATACTAATTATTCTTCCATGCCGTAATGCACGAGCGGCTGTGCTTTCAGATTTAAGTTCAAATGATGTGACAGTAAGAATGAGAATAAAACTCACGGCGTGGTGCGAATCTCAAAGGTGCTCATGGGTAAAAGGATCCTGTGGCAGCGGCATACACCAGTCACTTCAGTGTGTATCAGGGGAGTGACGGTGTGTATGAAATTCCCGCCGTGATCCTCCAGATTGTGAAAGGGCCGTTGCCATGGAAACGTCACAGTTCATCAAGGTTCGGAATAATAAAAAGGAGTCAAAAGTCTTGGTGGAAGCCACATACACACGTTTACTGGCATCATTAATAAAAACAACCCCAAACACACTTCCACATTAACTTAGAAGTGATTACAGGACAGAAAATCAATGAGTCAGGATTTTAAACTTTACTAAAAGCCTAGTGGTCTGAGCTAAAAAAAAAAAAAGTGTGCACTGTACGTAGGGGTGCTAATAATTTTGAATTTTGAAGCTTTCTGTGCTAAACTACACCAGTGATGTGCATACAGCATACAGTATTTAAACCCATGTGTATTCGGATATGTTATTCATTGTATTAATGAAGAGTGCCAATACTTTTGGAAGGCACTGTAATACTCTGATGCCCCGATACCTTCACCAGGAAGCCATGTTTATTAATTAACTAACGAACTGAACTAATGTTAATTAATGCATTGGTTTATAATGTTGGATTTTACAACAGTAACCAATTTTTATCCCTAATTGCTCTGAGCATTAAATACCAGTGTGTGTAAGGAATAAAACACTCTGTGTGGTGCTGTTATAGGAAAATAATCAACGACAGAGTGGTGTGATGAAGTGGAGTTACTGTTATCACACTGTAGTTGATTATTGTCCGATAACGCCACGTCTCAAAGTGCTTTATTCCTCTTATTCCACAGCATTTTATCCGTTTATAGTTACATTTAATGTTGTGGAAGTTAGTTCCTGTTCTCACTTACCTTACAGCAGCTTTAAACAGTCGTTCCTTCACCAGCCTTTTCTTTTTTCTCTTTCTTGAAGTTAATAAGACAAAAAAAATGCAGCTTGTCATGTTACAGAGAAACCACAAAGAAGCGTAAACTCCTCTGTCCTGAAAATTTCAGAAAACTAAAGTTACAGCTTCACCTCTGACACTGGAGCCTCCCTCCATAAATGTTAAATAAACATCTCCTTACAGAAAACTGTGTAGATGAAGCGTCCGCTGTACTGCACTGTTACTGTAGAAACAATAATGTATTACATTGTGTGCATTAATATAAACCTGAATTAATTAGAGAATTAATTAACACCTTCTGACCAATCAGAATCCAGAATTCAACAGCGCTGTGTAACGGTGCATAATAAATACAAAAAATTAAGCTACCTTACATTTGTGTTTATTCGCTCTTGCAAATTTAGAACATCTCACATGACTCATTTCATATAAAAATTTAACAAAGGTTAAAATGTAACTCCACCCCCAGCTCTGAGCCTATCTCCACCCACTGCTAAAAAATACTAAAAAGTGGGTAAGGGGCTGAGCGGGTGGGCGGGGCAGGGCTGAGGAAGGGGCGTGAATGTGTGAGGCAGGAGTAAAAAATTTAATATAAATCTCATCATGTAGAGAAGTACCAAACGGTCGACTCTACGTCAGCATCGGCCTTGCAAGGTTCAGGATGATTTTAACCTGTAGATGGCGTTTTGAGCATTTTTGATTTTCAATATCAATTTAATAGATATTTAATAGATATTTATAATAGTTATTCTTGATGTACAAACTGTATACAGTGTAGGACTGTCTCATGATACAGATGATTTCTGAGATAAAAAAAAAGCAATCTTCAATTTAATAGATATTTTATAGATTTATAGAAAATATCATGGACTTCATATTTTAATTAATAAGTAAATATATGGAAGATATACAGTATATTTTAATTTAATTTGGGATTCAGTGTTGAAATCTTCATCTTTGTCTGTTCTTGTTCATTAAGTATCTAAATCTACTTATGGATTTCTGGGAATCTGCTTAGTGACGTTCACATTCGTATAAATGAATTCGTATAAATGTGTCCCTGCTTTTTGTCTAATAGTGTGAGGGTAAAAATCTCTCTCCAATTTGTGATTCTTTCTTCAGCCGACAGTCAACAAAGCCAGAAGAAATACTTCGTTGTTTGTCCACCGCTAAAGGTCTTTTCCAAGAAAATGACTTTGTCTCCGGCATGAGCGTTTTGGGAACGACCTCCATTTCAGGCACTGTAGGGCACAATAAACTCTTAAATGAGACAGAAATCGAAGTAGTCATCTTCTGAACCCTCCTGTTCACCAAGACATTAGAGTGAACCCTGAACAAATTGAAAGAAAAAGAAAATAAATAAATAGTTCATGGTATCCGTTTCCAGTTGTAGCTGCAGGAAAAGCTGGAAGTTGTTGAGAAAAGGGAAAATAACACATTAATCCTGAAACATCTGCACAGAGATCTGACATTAATTGTGTGATATAGCAAAACAGATACAAAACAGATAAGCCAGGACATTTTCTGGTGCTCTAACTGGAGATAAACGTACATTTGAATGTAAGTCAGGGTGTAAAGCTAATCCTAAACCATTTAAAACTACTGCAGTGTAGAATTTCGGTTGCATCACAAACCCTAATGCTGCCTTCAACGAAAAATCGTAACCAATTCTGCATTCAAGGTGAACTTGCAACTTGCAATTCCCCGCCTACAACTGATAAAAAACACCAAACACACCCCTCAACTTGAAATTTCAACTCGTCACATTAGTACAGTCTTCACTACCAGTTCCTTCCCTGTGTAAGGAGTGACTCAAATCAACATGGCCGCTCTCACTGTGAACAGCGTAAAGTACTGCTTCTCTATTCTTAAATTTAGTTTATAGCAGTATTGAGCTTTAAATCAGTTAATATACAGACACAATCCTTGGTTAAATCGATAACACTGGTCATACTAATCATGGTTTTGAGAAGGTAATCATCGACATTAGCATTATCACTAACATTAGCCAGCTAGCTTGCTGGTAAAGCTATTCGCTATTGTCCGCTGGCTAGCTTGTTGTTAACACTACTTACTATCATCCACAGGCTAGCTTGTTGCTAATGCTACTCATTATCATCTGCTACCTAGCTTGGTGCTAAGCTATTTGCTATTGTTCACTTTTATTACTGAACTAATAGCCACTCAGGCCTGTAACTGTAAACGTGCAGTAAAAGTAGCTTTTTATGAGCTTTACGTGTTCTGACAGAGCAAACAAAAGACGTGCTTTTGTGAAGGCGTCCATGTTTTTTTTTTCATTTCTCACACTGAACGTTATTACAACTTGCAAATTACCATTTACAAGACCCAACGAATGGGGCATAAAACTCTAACTTCTGCCTACAAAAAAAAGCACCTCTCCAACTCAGAATTCCTACTTGTGATTGTCTCCTCAAACCCAAGTTTAGCAAGTGACATCAAATCAACATGGCCACTCTCACTGTGAACATCATAAAGTACCACTTCTTTACTCTTAAATGTAGCTTATAGGAATTTTAAGCTTTCATTTGTCACATACCTTTAGAACACAGTGAAATGTTTTCTCTGCATTTAACCCATCAGGAGATGTGAGCATGCATACCCAGAGCAGTGGGTAGCTGTGCTGTAGCACCCAGGGGAGCCTTGTTTAAGGACACTTCAGCCATTCCTGCAGGTCCAGGGAATCAAACCAGCAACCTTTTGGTCCCAAAGCTGCTTCTCTAAGCGTTAGGCCATGGCTTCCCATATAGCAGTAGTAGCTTCAGATACAGATACAGTACTTGGTTAAATCGAACACTAGTCATACTAATCACGGTTTTGAGAAGGTAATCAACATTAGCGTTATTACTAACATTAGCCAGCTAGCTTGCTGCTAAAGCTATTTGCTGTTGTCCACTGGCTAGCTTGTTGCTAACACTGCTCACTATAATCCACAGGCTAGTTTGTTGCTAATGCTACTCATTATCATCTGCTACCTAGCATGTTGCTAATGCTATTTGCTAATGTCTGCTGGCTAGCTTGTTGTTAAGCAACTCATTAGTGTCTGCAGGCTCCAGTGGCGCAATTGGTTAGCGCACAGTACTTATACAGCAGTACAAGTGAAGCAATGCTGAGGTTGTGAGTTCGAGCCTCACCTGGAGCATGGATTTTTTGGGGAAAGCCATGGCCTAATGGTTAGAGAAGCAGCCTTGGGACCAAAAGGTCACTGGCTTGATTCCCTGGACCAGCAGGAATGGCTGAAGT
>JAOTRR010000018.1:1896231-1908308 GCA_028570945.1 Gogo arcuatus | reverse complement strand
CCCCCTTTTTTTTTTTTTTTTTTTTTTTTTTTTTTTTTTTTTTTTTTTTTTTTTTGCCTATACCATAATCACACTTTTAATTACTCTCATCTTACTTTATTAATTTTTATTCTTTATAATTTTGTATACTCACTGTAGAACTGCACAGAAAAGCTACTGAAATGTGAACGCTAATATACACTTTATTTAAAGCTTTATCACTTAACATGTCAAGAATGGAGGATAAAAATCAGTCACAGGTTAAGTATTTATCTGGATGAAATTCAGATCTAAAACACACTTCAGGTGTGTCGGCCATGTTGGTTTTGGCTTCTGAGTTTCAGTATTTTCTACGAGTGGGGCGTGTCACCACAAAATGAGTCCTGTGTAGCAAAAGTTCATTCTGAGATATGATTTGAAATGAGAGAGCGTCAAAAAATGACCTGCATATCGTTTTTTTTTTTTTCATTTTGCCTTAAATACATTCCTTAATCTATAATGAATCAGTCACCAAAATATTATACTGTAAAACAACCTATAAATATGACTTTGTAGGTCAAATAAATGTGTTAATGTTGCACATTAATTTCAATTTACACATCACAAAGTTTACAGCTGATTTTCTCCAAACTTTATTTTCTGTTAAGATGATAGTACTGTAAACATTTTCACTAATGTCTCTGGATTGGCTCCACCAAATTTAACAAACGACTAGATTTAGAATACCCAATAAAACAACTTTTCATTTTTTTTTTGATCAACTGGACTCATGTTGTGGTGACGCCCCAAATGTTACTATTATATCTCCTTTTATTAATGTATTTATTTATTTATTTATTTATTCATTCATTTGTTTGTTCATTTGTTTTTACACATTTAAGCACAAATACCTTTGAAATTTTCAGTTCCTTAAAACATTTAGTACTGAAATACATATGAATATTACTTGGATATAAAATTAACATGAAGCTGTTGTAGGAATATTAGATAATCAAACATTCAGGGTTGAAATGTCTAAATCTGTTATTACCGCAATTATAATCTCTCATAAAACCAAGGAGCCATTTAGTACAGTGATCTGGAATAATTGTGGTGAGTAAAACCTTGTGATACATCAGTACAGCTCTGAGGGTCATTTTTTTTATTTGTGAAATGCATGTTTTTATAGACCTGTATTAGCCAATTAAAATATATTCACTTTCAAATGAATAAATATCCTGTAAATTCAGACAGTCTTAGGTTAGTGAAATTAGTCTTGACAGTTTTTACAGTCTGCAGAATTAACAGATAAAGAAAACGTACTATGACGAATTCTACATAAACACAATGTTATGAAGGCTTGATGCTTGTGTCCCAAAATGTCTGAAAAGTCTGAAAGTTTTCAAAGATTCTCAATTGAGCCGAGTTTAGGTTTTCAGTCAGACCGACTTTCTGGTATTTTACACCAAACCAACTTGAGTTTTTCAGTAGAACCATGTTTTAGAGTTTTTTTGATCAAATTGAGTTTCTGAGTTTTTCAAAAGAACTAACTTTTCAAAGATTTTTAATTGAGCAAAGTTTGAGGTTATTTTTTTTCAATTAAACTAAAGTTCTGAGATTCTCAGTCATACCAGGTTTCCAGGATTTTCAATTGTAAGTTTTTCCGAGTTTTTCAAATGAACCAAGTTTCAGAAATTTTCAACCAGAGTTTCAGTTTTTCAGTCACAATGTTGAAATGTCAAAGTTTTCCATTAGAACCAAGTTTGAGAGGTTTTTTATTTAATTATTAAAATCAAGTTTCTGAGCTTTTCATTAGAATCATGTTTCAGAAATTTTCAACAGAGCAAAGTTTCAGTTTTTCAAAAGAACCAACTTTCAGAGTTGTTTTTATTGAAAAGTTTCATTGAAGATTTTTTTTTCAATGAAACCAAGTTCCAGTTTTTAAATCAAAATGTTTTTTTTCAATTTCCCGTCTGAGTTTTTCAATCGAATTAAGTTTTTCAGTCAAACCAAGTTGCAGATAGAATAGTTTAACAGATCTGGTTTTCTGAGTTTATCAATTCAACCAAATATCAGTTTTTCAATAGAATCGAGTTTCTGAGTTTGTGAATTTTTGTGTGATTGGATCTTGAATGTGACCAGTTAGAAAACAGATCATAATCAAATGATCATCTTTAGGTTTTCTTGTCATTTGTTCATTTTTTCTGATGTAGATTGATTGATAATATTTCCATCAGTGACTCTCATTCCTGTGTTTATGTGGGAATCACCACACTTTTTTTCTCTTCCTCTGATTTTCTAACATTAAAACAGCTGAATACTCATCTTCTGAGCCGCTGCACATCATTTCCAGGAGCCAATTATTAATATAATTGTTGGAGTATTGTAAATGTAGGTGTCTGAGGGTTAAACATCTTTTATGATCCAGTGTTAAATTGATCGAGCAGTAAACCCAGCAGCACACTTTATTTGGAAATAACAGCTATGCTATTTCCGTATCTTCCATCTGCTGGAACTTTAGGAACTTGCTAATGATTTACAGTTGCTCTCTCCTGTTATGGAGCCTGTAAATTATTTGGATTATAGGGCTTTTTAATGTTTTCACACAGCTGCTTTGCATTAGCTAATCCTGTCGCGTGCTGCCAAAAGTGATGACGCCTTAAAGTAGCGATGTAATTCAATCAGGGAACTTGAGAAATGAATTTGCATTTAATACGGAATTAATTTCCTTCACGTCTTGGATTTGTAGAAATGGATTGTGTTCTTTAAAAAAAAAAAAAGACTACAGAATTGTACGCAAATATATAATCCTATATTTGATACTGTATAATCTTTATTAGCCTAAGTATGCTCTTTATGCAAGTCTTATACAGCAGCTCGATGCCTTCCACTCAATGATTTCGGCATTATTCAGTAAATCAGACGCTTTGGATTGACATATGATTTTTATTCCGTCCAAACACACGCCTAAACGCACATACTTTGAGATTTAGCTTGTAATATGTGGCACAATTTTAATTCTTGCGTTATTTTTAGCTGTAATTACTCTGATGAGAAAATACAGCAAATAAAGTTTAGTTAAACTTTCTCAACTTGACTAGTTTTGTGGTTACTGGCTACTTAAAAATATTTCTACCATTCATTCTTATTCTTTTTTTGTGCGTTTACTCTGTTTCATCTTTTTAATAGCCAGTTTTCTTTTGTCTATTATAGTTTTAGTTGCATTTCATTTCTGATGTTACATTAAACCACAGCGCTGCTGAATTCTTGATTCTGATTGGTCAGAAGTTGTTGATTCATTTTCTACAACGGCTCTGACAGTAGCGCGGGTTTATATTAATGCGCTCGTTCTGATATATTATCGTTTCTGTAGTAACAGCTCGTTCACAGGGACTTGCGCAGTGGACACTTAGCCTTTTCTGACATCTTCAGGACTGAAGAGTTTGTGGTTTCTGAGTAACACAAGCTGCGTTTTTTTTTTTTTTTTGTCATATTAATTTAAAGAAAGTGAAAAAAGAAAGGCTGGTGAGGGAACGACTGTTTATCGTTGCTGTAACATTAAGTGAGAACAGGAACTGACTGTTCCACAGCATTAAATGTAACTACAAATGGATAAAAAGTATAACACAATTTAATAAATAAAAATTGGTAATTTCCTGTGGTATAAAAGCAATAAAGCGCTCAGTGTTGTGCTGTTATAGAAAAATAATTAGGTTTTTTTTTTCTTTTGAGTTGTTGATTATTTTTCTAAAACAGCACAACACCGAGTGCTTTATTCTTTACTTACCTTCATGCCTAGTTGTACTGATATGTGATTTTTCTGGTGTTTCTCCTTCCTGAAGAAGCTTTGAGACAATTTTATTTGTAAAAGGTGCCACACAAATGAATTTGACTTAACAACTTCACTTTAGTCTTTTAGATTTCGACATATAAACAAATTAAACTGACAAATCTATCTAAATTTGTGATGTTTCATCTCGTCTCATAGTAAGACGTTAAATGGCCATTTTGTTAAAAAATATGATGGATTTAAACTCATATTTGTTATATATTTGTGTTTTACCTTTCCATATAAAAGCAGAAAAAAAGGATGCATCAGAACAGTTACTCGTACAAAAGGCCATTGTTTAATATAATAAAACTTTTTTTTGTGTATAAACCTACTTCAGTATTAAAGGTGAAAATAGTTTCTAGTTTCTGCTTGTCTAGTTGTAAGATTTTTTTTTTTTAAATTAATTTTCCTACTTCCTGGTTTTCCCACGCAGTCACTCCTCTGCACAGAAAAGTTTTCATTCTGAACAGCGAGCTAAAATCTCAGACCTCGGGAAAGTAAACTGATTAGCATGCCTGAATGGGTGATAAATATTTTGACTCCTCTCGCAGCCAAATGTTTGAGGTAAACAAGGGTCGCTATTTCCGCTCTCCAGTGAAAGGTGACTTTCAGACAGCAGAGTTCTACAGGCCACGTTTAGTCCAGCGAGCAATACCTTGTAAAGAATCTAGGCCACTGGTTAATTCATTACAGGAATGAACACAGGGCCTCCTGCGCTACATACCACTTTGACTTGAGAGGTATTTTTCTCACTTCTTTCTGGAAATGGCCAGCGGCAGTGACACACTGGATGCATTTAACTGAATTTATTCCTGAACTCTGAGGTTAAGGTTATTAATGTGTCCAGCTCTGCTATTGTTAGGTCAGAACTCGGCCAATCGGCTTAATCTAAGGGGAGAAAATTCTAATGATCATTTTAACAGCTTGTGTAGTAAAGCTGAAATGAAACAAGGAGGTTATCCAGGTATTGAGTTTAAGAAAATATGTTTACAGTCTGTTTTGACTTAGTATCTCATTATTTTTAGCATCTCATTATTTTGACTTAGTATCTCATTATTTTGACTTAGCATCTCAGTAAGTTGTTATTTTGATGTAGCATCTCATTATTTTGACTTACTAAGTTGTTATTTTGACTTAGCTTCTCATTATTTTGACTTGGCAACTTGTTATTTTGACATTTAATTGTTATTTGAACTTAGTGTCTCATTTTTGACTTAGTAAGTTGTTATTTCGACATATTAAATTGTTTTAACTTACTAACTCAAAATAATGAGATACTATGTTGTTGTTTTGACTTAGTATCTCATTTCTTTGACTTAGCATCTCATTATTTTGACTTAGTATCTTGTTATTTTGACATAGTATCCTCTCAAACTTTCATCTTCCTCACCATATTGAGGAACACACCATATTGTGCAGTTATAGAAAAATAATCAACAATAGTGTGGTGTGATGAAGGCAGAGTTACTGTTACCACCCTGAAGTTGATTATTTTCCTATAATAGCATGTTCCAAAGTGTTTCATTCCTCTTATTACCACTTCAATTTGCCAACAATTACAGTTCTCTGTGTATTACAGAACAAGACATTTTATCTGTGTATAGTGACATTTAATGTTGTGGAAATTCCAAAACACGTTAGTTTCTAGCTGTTTTAGAAGCTATAAACAGTCCTTTCCTGACCAGCCTCGCTTTCTTTCTCTGTCTTAAAGTTAATACAAAAAAAAAAACCAACCAACCAACCAAACAAAAAATACGCGTCTTGTCATGTTCCCAAAAAACCGCAAAGATTAAACTCCTCTGTCCTGAAGATCTCAGAAAACGTAAGGTCTTCTCTTAGCTTTACTTCTGACTGTTGCATAACGTAGACTGCTAGTAAATCAGAATGATTCTGTGACCGCTGTGTTTGACCAATCAGCGATGTGCATTATTTCTAGCCCCGTCCACATATTTCTGTTCTGTACCTGAGCATTATAATTAGTGGATTTTCTTTTCTTTTTCAAGCGGAAATGAGAAACCTACTTAGCATTAATTAATTAATTAATGCTTAATTAATCAATCTGGGACATCATGAGCATGTTAATTAGCTCTGTTTATGTTGGCTGCTGCTAGCAATGAACTCCTCGTGCTGAGTTTTATGTTTCAGACGTTATGGCGTTTAAACAGTGTATTTGATAGACACAGCCAACCTGACCACATGGAGCAGTATCAGTGAGCGTGATCGTTAAAAATGTGCCATGAATTGCACTTTGATTCGCAAGTAAAGTGTAAACCCTGGTGAAAGGAAAGGAAGTGTGCACGTGTCTCGGTGCTCAGTGCTCGCTGAAGTGAAGTGCTCTCATGCACAACAGTGTCTCTGTGAATACTTTTGTATGCCACATGAATACCTTAGTGTGTGCACAATTCACAGCACCTTGTGCTCTTTTATTTTAATAGCCCTCGCTATTAAATATATAGTGTTTAAATGCAGTAAAGTTGTTTTTATCAGGTTACTTGTGTTGTAGGAAGAGGCTGTAGTTCCTCGTCTTGATATTTTCACAGAGCAGTTTGCAGTCCGTTTTGCGTTAATCATTGATCATCATAAAAAATAGTATGTCCAGACTGCTGTCACTTCGTGTCGTCTGTTCATTAGAGCGACAACATACGCTAGGCTTACACCTCATAATCTCACGTCGGAGCGAATGTTGGTATCGGAGCAGTTTTTATGACTACGTAAAAAATGACAGATACCCAAATCCAATATCATTATCTGTGCATCCCTTGTGGATGCTGATATTACTGTGTAAACTGCTGGATGTATTCCTTAGATTCTCATACTACGGTATATTCTCGTACCATAATGCAATTCTGCTCGCTTTCTGCCCTTTTTCAAATGAGAAAAAATGCTCAAAGGACTTTTTAAATGGGCTTGCGCTGGTACCAGCCATCACTTGTCACAAATTAAAAAGAGCAAAAACTTCTAATACATATGGCAAAACTTCATCCACGCTGCGTTCGTCTTCCGTCCAGCAATTTTCAAGCTGTCCCCAAAGAGCGTGCAGAGATGAAATAATGAAAATAATCTGTTTAAAAACCAGGCTTTGAGGCACAGATGGAGGCTTGAGAGGAGCCAGGGAAACATCGAGACGCTACTAATGTGAAATAAGACAACTCTTTAAGTGGTGAAAAGAGAGCACCAGAGCCATATAGCAGCGTGGAGTGATGTACGATTTTAACATAGCACTGCATTGCATCGTGATTGCGTCGTGTTGCGTTATCCACCTTATTTTACACACCTTCATGTTACTGTGCAAAACTGCACCATCTGTCATGGACCTGACACCAGAAACGCATGTCATGGTCTTCACTTTGAATTTTTAATCTCCGCATTGTGAGTACTAAATGTCGATTTACTTTCAGTGCTGTTTAGCGGTGATGAAATGGGTGACTGTATAATCCCGGCTGCTTAAATCTCTCCGTATTTAGAGCAGGTAACTGCAGAAAATCACTTTGACAAGACGTTTGTTCAGCATCATAACCCCTGACCAGGAGAAAAACAGATCTTTTTAAGAATCTGATGGTAAACAGACACAAGTGTTCATAGGGCTGCATGACCTCGACACAAGCCCTTTATGACATCTGATATAAAGTAACTCTATATACATAGACACTTATAAAGGCTGTCTGTAAATACTGGTTTAAGTTGACATAGCTTGTTGTTGACGTAAGGTTTTGTTATAACGCTTGACTTTCACACCAATGTTCAAATGTCATGACAACTGACACTGTAGCTCAGTGTACCTCTGGTATATCTTGGCATATTCATGCTTATAAGAGTTGAATAAACATTTATATACTTAATACAACTTTCAGAAATACTGCTTTATGTTGATATTAGGTTGTTATAACTCCTTCCTGGCTCATCTTGGTTCATATGTCATGACAACTGATTTTGTAGCTCACTGTACTTCTGGTATAGCCGATATACATGCTTATAAGATTTCTATGAATATTTACACGTAACGTAACTCAGAATTTCTGAGATTAAAAAAGAGAAAAAACTTAGATTCTAAAGTCATAAATTTATGAGAAAAAAGTCACAGATTTACGAGAAACAAAACTCGAAATTTTTTTTTATTTTTTTGTCAAGGAAACGGATCGCTTAATTGTGCAAGGTTGGATCAGCGTCATCACACCACAGACGCCACGGCTGAGCCGAGAGTTATAGGGAATGCAGTCTTTCCTCCTCGAGAATAAAGTGCTAAGAGATTTTCAACTACATTTCCCAGAATGCACTGCAGCCAGGAAGCATGTGATTGTTGTGCTTCCTGGATGCAACAGGAAATGATGAACCACACAGCTTTGTTTATCTGTGTCCTTTTTTTGCTTAGCTGTTTATAAATGTATAATTATTGTGCTAGAGCATTTTCCTGTTATTTTCAGTGTGTAGATTCGACTCATCTGCCAAAATCTCTGTTACTTTGAAACAGCTGAGTCGAGAGTTATAGGAAATGTAGTCTTTGTGTGGTTCCTTAACAATAAAAAAATCACTAATTTTCTGAGTTTTGTTTCTCGTAAATTTGTGACTTTTTTTGTAAATTTAAATTTTTCGTAATTTTTTTTCTTAAACTTTCTCATAATTTTGTGACTTTTTATTGTACATTTGGGACTTTATTTCTTGTAAATTTGTGACTTTTTCATAAATTTGTGACTTTCTACTAGTAAATTTTGACTTTTTTCTTGTAAATTTATGACTTTTTCTCATACCTTTCTATTTTCTTGAACATTTATGACTTTTTCTTGTAAATTTGTGACTTTTTTCTCATAAATGTATGACTTTCTAATAAATTTATTACTTTTTTCTTGTAAATTTGTGACTATTTTCTCATACATTTATGACTTTTTTTTCTCGTAAATTTGTGGCTTTTTTTTTTCATAAATTTGTGACTTTTTTCTTCTAATTTTGACTATTTTTCCTCGCACATTTATGACTTATTTTTGAGTAGATTTATGACTTTACAATCTCAAACAATATCCAAGTTTTTCTTATATATTTAAGATTTTAATCTTGTAAATTTTGAGTTTTTCTCAGAAAATTACCCCACTCCCCCAGCTACTTATTTTTTTCCCCAACAATGGCCCTAATACTGTCGTACATAAGATTGCGTCATAAAACTTTCCAGGCCAATCTAGGTTTAAATGTCATGACAGCTGATTTTATAGCTATTCATGCTTATAAGATTTTTATGAATGTGTATGGCAAGAGAGACATCTACTGTATATAAGCACTTCATGAGTTGAACATTATGTAAATTAACACACATGAACATTTGTAAATAAACACATAGGTCCTTCATGCCATCTGGCATATACCTATAGAAAACAATTAACATTTATAAGGGCTCATTGGAACAGATGTCACCTGTCATAAACACTGCTTTAATTTGACATCCTGTAGGTTGTTGTTTAACTTGGCATAAGGTTGTTATAGCATTGACTGTTAGAACGATTTCCAGCATGATCTCAGTTCATACATGATGACAGCTGATTTTGTAGCTCAGTGCATGTCTGGTATATGATGGGATATTCATGCTTATGGGAGTTTTGTGAATACTTCTGACAATACAGGCATCTACATAAGCTCTTCATGTCATCTGACATATACGGAGATAAACATTTATACGTTCTGATTGAAACGTACTGTAATGTGACGTATGACATCCGGCACCTGTTGGAATAAGCCTTTATAAACCTCTAAGTAGGTTTATGTCAGTTGGCAGCAGCAGCAGGTTTCATGAATCCCTGTTCAACCTACACTTAAGTAAAGCTTTGTAAAGAGAGTTCAGAAATAAATAGTCTGAACACAGCCTTGCACCTCCACGAGTCACAGGTGATTTTCAAATGCTCGGTCGTCTGGAATATAAATGCACCTGACTGAAATTCAGACATTGCAAGCAATTTAACGCTAGCCAGTAAGACATAATTTGAATCTCTCTCTCTCTCTCTCTCTCTGCTGAAGAAAGTAGAATCATCCTGTTTATTTTCTGTTCTTCTATTTTTGTTGTTCATCTCTTTGAGTCTGCTCAGGATTTGTCAGTTTCTGTATTTGTGTGATCTGAATGTGATTCTTCAATTATTTTTCTCTTTGAGCTCCAATGCGACTGAAAAGTGGCACCTGAGGACGCAAACTGATAATGTAGCTCAGTGTCCTCCTGCCATATTGTGCTTATTGCTGTCATAAATACTATGCTAAGTTGACATGAGGTTGTTATAGCAATTTACAGGCTGATGTTGGTTCAAACACTTTGACAGCTGATTTTGGAGCTCAGTTTACTTCTGGTACAGTATATCCTGGTATATCCATGCTTATAAGAGCTTTATGAATACTTATGGCAATACAGACAAACATTTATCAATCATGAATAGTGCTTTAATTTGACATAGCTTGACAAAGTTGTTATAGCACTTTCCAGGCTGATCTATATTCATACATCATGACAGCTGATTTTGCAGCTCAGTGTGTTTCTGAAATCTCCTGGTATATTCATGCTTATAAGAGTTTTATGAATACTTATGGCAATACAGACGTCTACATAAGAAGGTCTCATGCCATCTGAGATATACCTACATAAACAGTTAAAAATCTTGAATAGTGCTTTAATTTGACATAGCTTGACATAAGGTTGCTATAGCGCTTGTTATAGTTGACATAAGGATGTTGTAGCGCTTGTTATAGTTGAAATAAGGTTGTTGTAGTGCTTGTTATAGTTGACGTAAGGTTGTTATAGTACTTGTTATAGTTGAAAAAATGTTGTTAGAGCGCTTGTTATAGTTGACAAAATGTCGTTGTAGCGCTTGCTATAGTTGACATAAGGATGTTGTAGCGCTTGTTATAGATGACATAAGGTTGTTGTAGCGCTTGCTATAGTTGGCATAAGGGTATTGTAGCGCTTGTTATAGTTGGCATAAGGGTATTGTAGCGCTTGTTATAGTTGACATAATGTTGTTGTAGCACTTGTTGTAGTTGACAAAGTTGTTGTAGTGCTTGTTATAGTTGACAAAAGGTTGTTGTAGCACTTGTTATAGTTAACGAAAGGTTGTTATAGCACTTGTTGTAGTTGACAAAAGGTTGTTTTAGCACTTGTTATTGTTGACAAGGTTGTGGTAGCACTTGTTATAGTTGACATAAGATTGTTGTAGCGCTTGTTATAGTTGCCAGAAGGTTATTATAGCACTTGTTATAGTTGACATAAGGTTGTTATAGCACTTGTTATAGATAACATAAGGTTGTTATAGCAGTTTCCAGGCTGATCTATATTCGTACATCATCACAGCTGATTTTGCAGCTCAGTGTATTTCTGAAATGTCCTGATATTTTCATGCTTATAAGAGTTTTATGAACTCTGTACTTGCATACAGATATCTTCCTAAGCACTCATGCCATCTGACATATACATACATAACCATTTATCAAGGCTTACTGCAGCAGTCATTTGTTATCATGAATACTGCTTTAATTTGACATAGCTTGACATAAGGTTGTTATAACACTTGCTATAGTTGACATAAGGTTGTTATAGCACTTTCCAGGCTGATCTAGATTCATACATCATGACAGCTGATTTTGTAGCTCGGTGTACTTCTGGTACAGTACTGTATATCCTGGTCTATTCATGCTTATAAGAGTTTTATGAATACTTATAATGGCAATAAGGACATCTACACAAACCCTGCATGAGTTTTAACATACTTACTAAGCATTTGTAAATGTTTATTCCAGCCAATATCAGCTGTCATGAATACTGCTTTAACATGAGAGAATGTTGTTGTTGTTGTTGTTGTTGTTGTTGTTGACATAAGGATGTTATAGCACTTTTCAGGCTGATTTTGGTTAAACCGTCATACAGGCATCTCCATAAGCTCTTCATGACTTTGAACATACCTACATGAACATTTATTATAGCTTATTGGAGCAGACACCAGCTGTCATAAATATTTTAGGATAGACATAATGCTTTAGGTTGACATAAGGCTGTTATAACAGTCACCAACGTGACTGAAACGTGCCATCTGAAACGTAACATTTTAAAATCTGTTCATCCTGTTTATGTGTTTATTTATATCCAACACAAAAAAAAACATGTTTGTAATGAGTGCATTAAAAGGTGTCATTTTCTCCTGTTGATTGAACACAGAGGAATGATTTCATGTTTGCTCGTGACCCTGGTATCACATCTCTGTCTCTCTCTCTCTGTCTCTCTCTCTCTCGCTCTCTCTCTCTCTCTCTCTCTCTCTCTCTCTCTCTCTCT
>JAOTRR010000018.1:1808916-1825531 GCA_028570945.1 Gogo arcuatus | reverse complement strand
TGTTGATAATATGTGGCTTGGCGGAGGTATGCGCTCTACCGAGTGCCCTTCTAGTATTTGTTAGGAATAAGTGACAACCTGTTGTGAGTGTAGAAAGGAAGAACTGATGGTGCATCATAAAAAAACTTCACACTTGAAATGGCAGGAATTTAACTGTAATTGAAGTGCAAGAGGTTCAGCATCAAGAGCAGCCAGGGTTAAATTCCCTGGAAAACTGACGCAACACTGAGGACCTAGTGCAGTTCCTGTGAAATTATCGTGAAGCTCATGTGTGAACAGACGTCAGTACGTTATCATGAAGTCTTAACTATTTATCACATGCCATACTGAACTATTTTAAACATTAGCACAATGAAGCGACCAAAGTCAAAGTAGAAGAACAGGAGAAATGCCTGGAAATTGGATCAATTCTCATAGATGTCTTTAGGACATAATGGGCGGTTTCCTGGAGCCTCTGAAGGCTGATCACATGACCACGGAAAGGTCAAATATCAAAATGTGAGAAGCCAGGTAACACTTCTGATGTGAGCAGAAATCAGGCACCGTCTCGTTAACATGTTCCAGACTTGCCCAAGTTTCTTTTTCTTTTTAATGCCGTGCTTATCAAAAATTTTAAATAGAAAGAGCAAACATGGAGAAGAGGAACAGAAGCAGGATGGAAAGAAGTGTTGGAGTTAATGGAGAATGAATTAAGGATGACAAGTGTAAGATAAAAAGTCATGTAACATTAGCCCAACTTTCTTTTTGGCGTCAAGCAGCGAAAAGAATTAACGCTCAATCTGGAGGAACCTTAATAGCAATTTCATGCAGCTTCAAGCCTTACAATCATAACTTTAGTCATTTAGCTTTCTTGGTAGGATTTTTCAAGCAGGAGCTAAAAGCGGAAATGTTAGCAAAGGCGCTAGTTAAGAAACCAAATGAATCTAGCAACAACAGCAACAAAAAATGAGGTATGATGATGATGGATATACTCTTATGTAATGTTTACATTGATACATTGAAACATACTGAGAGTTCAAATGGCTATATTTATATAACAGTTTCACATCCTTAATTAAAAGTCTGTCTAATTAAAGTCGGTGTTAATAAATTGGCTTAATATACTGGAATATTCCAATTAATCCACAAAATCCAAGCTTACAGTGTTTATCTGTTTATAAGGAGGCAGCTGGTGGACTATCAGAGAGAAGGAAAGCCTTGAACAGAATAGCAGAATTCATTAAGCAGCTTAGCCAAGAGTTCTGTGCCAGTCAACAGGAATTGTGGGATTAAAAGCGCTTGCTGATTAACGGGCTGTTGACCCTTCCTTTCATCCTGTACCATTTTATCCACCAAGACCACCATGCAGTAAGCGACTTAAGTGGCTAGCTGAATCAAGCACAACAAAAGTACGGAAACAAGAGAGGGACTAATTCCGTCCTTCCACTCGTGCAAGAAAAACACCGCTTAAATTCACTCTCGTTGGAATGTAACAAGGTTCTCAGTGTGCCGCTCAGACTTTTCTTTCTTTCGCTTTCACACTTCTGCAGTCATCATCCTAAATTAAAGCTGATGCATTATAGTGTGAAATGGGGCTATTTGTATGCCATGTGCAGGTCAGTGCGTGACACATTGTCTCCTAAAGATTGACATTTGAATAAAATTTAACACATTTTCACAAAAATTCACATTTTCCCCCATTTCAGTTTTATAAAACAGGCTTCCAAGTGTTGGTACTAATGCATAACATTGAATCTGAGGAGGGGCGGAGCTACACGAGCTCAGGTTGTGATGTTACTCCACAGCTGGACCAATCACATTCGATATGCAAATGAAGAAAGAATGACGACGTGTTACCTGGAAACTTCGAGCCACAGAAGCTCTAGCAACATACAGCAGCTTAGCTGATGTTAGTGATGAACAGAATTGTGGTTGCTATGACAACGGTATATTTTGCGGTTTGGCTGCTGGGGAAATAAATAAAAATTCTAAGCATCGTTCTTTAAAAATTGTTAGCAAATTGCTGTGAAGTAAGAGGAATAAAACACTTCAGAACATGCCGTTATAGGAAAATAATCCACTCCATTAGTCAGTGATTATTTTCCTATAACAGCACGACACCGAGCGTTTTATTCTTTTCATATTAAAGAGAGATTTAAAGTGAAAGCAGCAGGTCGGTTTATAGGAGGCTTAACCCTGGAGCATTGCAGCCGTCAGTGTAATCTTCTCCTTTCACTCCATATGACTGTAGATAGAGAGAGGAGTAATCAGGAGCTTGGCGTTCTCTGGTCGTGTGTTTGTGTGTGTGTGTGGTGGGGGGGGGGGGATTGAAGTTAATTAAAACAGCAACTGCAGTAACAACCCGCACCGTCAAAACAACAGGGAACGACTTCGGCCCAGTGGGATATTAAACAAGCCTCCAACAGTCACGCTGCCAGTGAGCAGGTAATATTCCTGTTTCCTTTAATTACTTCTCGGATAAAATTTTGTTCCTGGCGTAACCCGTGATCCAACACTCGTGATCGTTCCGAAGAGACAGGACGCTCTGACTATAAAGATAAGGATGGAGCGGATGTACGGATGAACCATCCACACAGCTTAGCAGGTGCTCATGGGTCCGCAAAGGCTTTCGCTCCGTCGGTGGGTCACCGCGCGCTTCTCCAACTCTGGTAAAGAGGCCAGCGCAGGATATATATGAGCTGTTTCCATGGCGACAAGCTCTACTCCCACAGCCTAGCAAAAAAAAAAAAAAAAAAAGTGTGTCATTATCCGGCGCTGTGGATAGAGGCCGAGCAAAGGCGCAGCCCACAGGGCCATTTCCTCTCCCCTCTCTGCCTCTCTTCCTCACCATGACCATGCATCTTCCTTACATCATCCCAATTTGCTCCATTTTCCAGCCTCTTACTCATTTCTGCTGCTCTCCACATCCACACCCACATCCACAACAACATCCACATCCACGTCCCGTTCCGGCCAGCGCATTCGCCTCTCTAACGCCGAGTAAAAGAACACGAGTAATTTATCCCCATCACGGAAGAGCTGTAAAAAGCAGGCTGGCTGTGAAGCAAAAATTGGAGCTGCGGTTTTAATTCAACCAGAAAACTTTGCTGAAAAATCCCCGAGTTTTCCGAAATCATGTCTTTTTCCTGATGGATGTTCTTTATCCATTCACGGAGCACACTCAGATCTCAAATTCATCTCCATTTATGAGACTCATCACATTTTAGGAGAGCCCCATTTCATTAGCATACACTCAAGCTAGTGTGCGTATTGTGTGTGTGTGTGTGTGTGTGTGTGTGTGTGTGTGTGTGTGTGCACGTGCACTCAGCACTAATCTCCTTAGCTAGGCCAGTGGCTGTCATTAACAGAGGTGTGTAACTCTCGGGTGAAGACGAACGCCTGTACACTCACACACCTGCTCTGAAGAACCTTTCTTACACTCGAGTAGTGTAGCACAGGGAAAAGACCTGCATTCAGGTGTGTGTGTGTGTGTGTGTGTGTGTGTGTGTGTGAGAGAGAGAGAGAGAGAGAGAGAGAGATGTAAATGTGCCTGTACACAACATGGCATGTTCATACATGTTCTGAGCTAAACTCAATACAAATGGTAAAGTTTACTGGTTAAGGTTATAACCCCTACATAAGCCCTTCGTGACAACTGACATCAGCATATGTGTTGCTAAAAACCTTATTCCAAGAGCTGACATAAGATTATGACACATGAGTAACAACTGGCAGTCGTCTGGTCGCACCGAGCTACAGTCAGTCTGGAAATGTGCCATAACAACCTTATGTAACATGACTCAGGTGTAATGACCTCATAATTAACAAAAGCAGTCCTTATGAGCATTGATGCTTGCTGGAATAAGGTGTTATGACAGCTTCTGTTGTCAGGATTGGCTTACATAGGTGCTATGTTGCCTTGTGTTAGCCTTTAGAGATGAATGTCAACATGTGGATATTTTTCTTGTCTGTCTGACCTGATGTGATCATAGCACCTACATAAGTCCTTCGTAACAAACTTAAAGCCTTATTCCAGCAGTGTCAGCTATCAGAGATTGTTCACTTTGATTAATTGTAACGTCAACACCAGAGTCAAGTGACTCAAGGGTTTGTTATGACTTTCTGGACTGACTTACTTATGTGTTACTGTCCTGACATACTGTGTGTAGGTGCTATGTAGCCTTATGAACATTGCCTTGAGTAAAGGGAGGGTACTTGGTAACATCACAAGCCAGAGAAATGAGAGAAAGTAGCCTCATGCATTCTTGAGAATGTATCTCTAATGACTGTGATCAGTGTGACAGCAATCTTAAGGCTGCGTAGCACCTACGTAAGCCCTTTACTGACAACCGACATCGACAAAAACACTCATAACCTTATTATGACATCGACATGACTGGCTGTCATAAACAGAGTTTTGATTAATTGACATAACACTCATGACATTTGATGTAAGGGTGTAACAACTGGCAGTCATTTAGTTTTAGTCTTTAAATGAGAAATCACTGATCTACAAAGTCAGCTGTCATGATGCTCTAAAGTGCATAAAGTGACATAAAATGTTATGTCCCTTCACTTGGATCTTATGTCACCTTTACACAATTAACAAATCCTCTCTTAAAGACCGCTGAAGCTTTCTGGAATAAGGCTTTATAAATGTTTACATTGTCAGTTGACAGGAAAGGCTTATATAGTTACACTAAAACACTAAGTGACAACCGTAAGAACATTCATAAGCCTACATAAGCTCTTCATAAGTCATAAGTTCTGCTGACATGAACCTGAACATTTATTATGACTGATGTCAATATTGATGTCAAGGCAACATTTTTTGCTGGCATAAAGATGTATTATGACAACCTTATGACACTTTCCAAACTGACTTACTCTACATTAAAATGCCATGACAGCTATAACAAAATGACATAGCTTGCCAAGTATGATAACAGCATGTAACATAAGTTATGCATATTTTCTGGCCCTTTAGTGTTTATAAGTTACTTCTGAAAACTTATTAAAGGATCATAACCTCCATTATGTCACTTGACACTGTCACCAAACGACTCATGTGTCTCAAAACTAATGTCAGTTGACTTAGGTGTTATGTCAGCTTTACTTCAAGATGAATAAAAGCACTCTTAAGGACAGCTAATGATGGTTGGAATAAGGCTTTATAAATGTTTGTTGATGTTAGTTGTCATGATGGGATTTTGTAGGTGCTTTGTATACTTATGAACACCTTTGTGTTATGGCAGCCTTATGACACTTTCTGTACGTTGAAATGCCATGATAGCTGTAACATTGTGACATAGCTTGCTAAGTAAGGTTATGTGTATTTTGTCAGGCCCTTAAGTGCTTACTGTTTATAAGATATTTCTGAAAACGTCCTACAATCGTGATTACAGTACGACAGTTCGTAAAGTATCATAACACAACCTTATGTCACTTTACACACTCACCAGTTGCTATGCTACCACTCGAATTGGGTGTTATGTCAGATTTACTTCAAAATGACTCTTAAGGACAGCTAACGATGGTTGGAATAAGGCTTTATAAAGTTTAGTTAGTCAGTTAGTGACATAGCTTCCCAAGTAAGGTTTAGTTCACGATTTATAAGATGTTTATGAAGACTTATTACATCATCATGACGCCGTAGTAACCGTTTTTATTATCACGAAGGGTTTATATTGGTTTAGGACTAGAGTTGAGTGAAAGTGTTAAGTGAGTGCTAGGAGAAGAAGAAAAGAATATCTGTAACATCTGTGTGTGTGTGTGTGTGTGTGTGTGTTCTCATTCACAGCCCCAAACACAGCTCAGTACGGGACCACCGGAGGAGGGGAAGCTCTGCTGGCCTGCGGGTTTCTGGTGCTGGCTCTCAGCTCTCTGCTCTGCGTTTACTAGCGCCACCTACAGCCATACGCACTGAACTGGACTGAACCATTCACACGGCTCATTTCCGGATCCGATCTGGCAACGCGGTTTGCTTTTCTTTTTTTTTTTTTTTTTTTTTTCTTTTTTTTTGGCAAAAAGAGAGATATTTTAATCAGTAAGCAGTACTTTTCAGATTGTGGCTTTTATGTTCTGTGGAATTTCTCACCATGTAAATATGTACGGTTTACATTTCTTCCCCCTCCCAACACACATACACCCTCATTTATTTTATTTTCCTTTCTTTTCTTGATTGCCCACTTTGTGAATCAGGACCATTGTGCTCTTTTTGAACGCTTCAGAATTAGCCGTGTCGTACTGAGGGGAGCGGGGGATGGGGAGGGAGTCGTTGTACGAGGAGGGGAAGGGTGTAGTAAGCATGTGTGTGCATGTGTGTGTGTGTGTGTGTGTGTGTTATGTTTCTGAGAGGACGCCCTTAAGTGTGTCACCGCCATCAGAGTGCCCTCGTACACACACTCCTCTGTACTCTTTCAGGGCATAATATTTAGCCGGCTAATTCGAAACCACTCAGATTTGCACAATCAGAACAATCAAAACGCTTCAAGAAAAGGGAACATTTCAGCGACGGCTGAAACAGCGATGTCGGGTTGGACGCCAATATTCCAGTATTTCACTGACGGATGCGTGGACCAAAATGACAGCCATAATTCAGTGATTTTAGCGTGTTATGCTAACACTTAAAAACTCTGCCATAATAATTTGAACATAAATACTAAAACAAATATTTACCTCAACATTGGTTGCCCAAATATGTGACAAAATTTCAGCTGTTAATTCCTTTTTTTTATTTAATTACATTTTATTTTCATATCATTTTAATAATATTTAAAAAAACAAGAATTTAACAACTAAAATATCAATAATAGTAATAATAATAATAGATCATTTGAAATATCAAACAGCTGTCATTTTATTTTATTATTTTATTATGTTTTTCAAATCATTTTTTTTAATTAAATGAAATGAAAATTTGGCAGTGCTAATAATTATCTTCAAGAGGCAACAGATTAAACATTTATATATAATTATATTACGTTTACAACTCACCATAATAATCTGATGATAAATTCTGAGACGGAGGTTTTACCCTCCCCAAATTTCTAACAATATTTTAAACGTTCAGGTTTTTTTCAAATTATTTTAAATTATGTTTATTTTACTGGAATTGAATTAATCGGATATTTCTCATCATGTGCTTGTGAACTTGTTTTTAAAAAAACCAATACGATAATTAAACCTATTTCTAGATATAACTTCTAATTTTATGAAGGTTGAAATGTTCTTTTTTAGCAGATCGTTATGCGTTTCGAGATCATTATAAATGCTTGAAATGATCCACGTTATCAAATCTGACCTAAAAAATGGTTTCTAGAAATCGGTTTAATAATATTAATATTAATATTAACAATGAATAACTGATTTGCTTTAGCTTAATCATATAATGATTCATGAATATTTATCAACATTCAATAAATCATAATTTGGTAATGAATTCTGAGACAAATATTTACCTCGATTTCACAAATAAATATATAATACAATTATACACTTCAATTCTTTTTTTTTTCTTTTCATTTGAATTTGGCGCCACTGAAAATGACTACATACATTCACAAGGCAACAGAGTTGACAATTCTATACATATATACTGTATTTAAATGATTATATAATTCTATTCTTTGCTTCTGGGAGCCACAAAGTGTGGAAATAAAACCAATGTGAGATGTATTTAAATGCATAATGTGAATATAATGTATGTATAAAATCAGTTTTATGCACTAACTGGTGTTAAACAAATTTACATTACAGTATGCACACGTGATTAGCGGTTGATTTGATTACCCTTCCTAATGATCATGATGGATTTCGCTATAAGAATCTCTTTTTATTTTTATGTTTATTCAGATTATGGATGGTGTTTTATTGGGGGGGCAAAGTGTCTGTTTAGAAAAGAAAATTCTTGTTGAGTTTTTATCAGATTTTGTTCATGGAGATCGTGTATTACTCTTCACTTTTAACAAATTGGGTTCTATTTTATTTTTTTAATTATTGTTCTGATTTGTTATGAGTTGTACAGGATTTTGATAATGTTTTAATGCATCACGTGACGCGCTCCCTACTTTTGCTTTAGTTGGGTTTTTTGTTTTGTTTCGTTTTGTTTTTGTATGTGGAGTTGTTCTGAAATAGGAAACTGGAAAAAAAAATCTGGACAGTATGATAGATATATGATCTACGATATTTGAAATAAGATAATGATAAGGAATGTGGATCTACATGTGACTGGTTATCATTTTAAAAGAAAGTATGCAGTATGGCATAGTTTACAATGTCGTCTTTCAGTTTAGACGCCATATCTGTTGTTAAAACTTCTTATCGAACGAATAGATTCGATCGGTTTAAAAAAAAAGAGCAGTTTGTAATCGAAAACATTAACTTTTTAACTCAGAGGGTGTGAACACAGTTATATGATATCATAGAAGCTAAGTCTTAAGTGTGTGTGTTTGGAGAAAGTAGAACTAATTTTATATTCTCGGTAGAGCCTTGTGTCTAGGTTTAGTTTGACCTCTACCCTAGCTCTCACACACATGTTGTGTATTTTCCGATGTGCAGAAATGATAATTGTGCTGCATGTCAAATGTATGTTAAGGTGGCCAATGACCATAAACCAATACCTTTTGAGTACAAAACCAGTTTCAAGACTGTTTTGACTCATTTTTACTCACCGGATAACCATCACACGAACC
Organism: Gogo arcuatus; assembly: GCA_028570945.1. Lineage (NCBI taxonomy): Eukaryota > Metazoa > Chordata > Actinopteri > Siluriformes > Anchariidae > Gogo > Gogo arcuatus. The sequence goes on along the minus strand of JAOTRR010000018.1, from coordinate 1,816,859 downwards.
ATCCAGCAAAGCAAAACATCAAGATTTCCTTTTGACTTCTCCACGATGTTGATTTTCAGCTAAACAATCTGCAATGTTTCTTTTTCCACACATTCCTTTTTAACCCCAACATTTTTTTTTCCCCAGCTAAATCTTTTGCTGTTAAATCTTTACACAATTCAGGTAGAGAAAAAAAAATCTTTAAATCCTGTACACTGCAAAGAAATAGATCTTAGCAAGTGAAAATATCTCAAATATTGTTGTGAATCAAATATAAGATTATTCGGCTAGTTTGTTGATGCTTTTGATCATTTCAAGTCTATTCTTCACAGATCATTTTGCTTCTTTCTAGAAATAAATGCTTAAAATGAGAAAAATGGTCTCCCCCTGGAACTATTTCAAGCTTGAAATTAGTAACAAATATCTAGAAAAAGGTTTAATAATTCTAGATTTGGTTTATTGGTTTATAACGTTACAATAGGAAACACTAGATAAATATGACTCGAAGATATTTTCGCTTGCTAAGACGTTGTTTTTTGAAGCGTATACTATACGGTACTTACAGCACAAGACTAGCAACGTTTCTGCACTACAAAAATTCTTATCAAGCACAAATATCTTAAATACAGCAGAATTTATCTCATATATATGTATATATATATATATATCATTGTTAGATTATGATGAAGCAATTCTAATCTTATTAAACCTATTTCTAAACATTTCTAATTTTAGAAATTCGAAATGTCTTAGCAGATCATTTTTGCATCCTGCTAAAAATAAAAAGTATAAAATAACTGCGCTTTAAAGTTTTAATATTAAAAATAATGTCTCAAAATCATGTTGAATAACATTAATTTTAGCGTAATCTTATAATGATAATACTTTGCTATATTACTATAAGATATTTGTCCTTGACTGTTTTTTTGCAGTGTGATGCAAATGAATTACAGTTTACAGTCCAAATGTAGAAGGAGACTTATTTAATTTTAGTTTTAACAAATTAAACATTGACGTGACAGAAATTTCCCGAACGCAGCAAGGCAGCCTTTAAACTTTCAAGTTCAGGTAAATTAATTTTAATAAAATTCATCTGACTGCAATCAGGACAAGACCTGAATTTTACTGATGAGTTTGCAACTGCAGTGTTATTACTTTATCAGTGATAATTAAACATTTTCCTGAAGCATCATAATCACTGTTCGGGTGTAAACCTGTCTATAAGCACGTTAGAACACCATCAACAGGTTTATTCCAAATATTTCACCTAATCACTTTCTTTACTTTTTTTTAGATTTTTTCTTGTGATAATATCTTTACCTCGGCCTAAAATCTTAAACATGGGATAAAATCTTTATCTCAAGATAAATAAATAAATAAATAAATAAATTAAAACTCTACCGAAAGTTTTTATAGATTTTATCCCGAGATAAAGATTCCAACCCAAGTCAAAGATTTTAAGCAGAAATAAAGATTTTGATCTTAACCGAAGTAAAGATTTTAGCCCCAGTGAAAGATTTAAAATATAGCCCAGGATTAAACCTTTAACCCTGGATAAAATCTTTTAACCTGGACTGAAATCTTTAACTCAAGCTAAAGCCTTTGAGTACAATTTTTATCTATAATTTAAATCTTTAACTCTGGTGAATTTTTTTGACGTGGGTTAGAATCTTTATCTCAGGCTAAAATCTTGCATTAAGATTTTTAACTCGAGATAAAATGTTTCTCTCGGGCGAAAGTGTTTATCTCAGGATAAAATGTTTTGACTTGCGCTAAAATTGTTATCTTTGGATAAAATATTTTACTCAGGCTAAAAGCTTTATCTTGACTAAAATCTTCATCTCTCTCTCTAAAAATCTTTTAACCTGGACTGAAATCTTTAACTCAAGCTGATGTCTTTGAGTACAATTTTTATCTATAATTTAAGTCTTTAACTCTGGTGAAATTTTTTGACGTGGGTTAGAATCTTTATCTCAGGCTAAAATCTTGCATTAAAATGTTTATCTTGGGATAAAATGTTTTGACTTGCGCTAAAATCGTTATCTTGGGCTAAAATTTTTAACTTGGGATAAAATTTTCAATGTTAAACTCAGGCTAAAACCTTTATCTTGACCAAAATCTTCATCTCTGGCTAAAATCTTTAACTTTGCCTAAAATGTTTGTCTCAACCTAGGAGCTTTATCTCAGGCCAAATTCTTTAACTTGGGTTAAAAAAAACCTGAATAAAATATTGCCTCATTCTGAAGTCTTTATCTCTTACTAATACTTTGGACTCGGCTAAAATTTTTATCCTGGGTAAAACATTTTAATTTGAGATAAAAATGTTTATCTTGGGCAAAGGTCTTTATCTCGGGCTAAAATCGTTAATTCTGGCTCTTGCACCGACATTCACCCCGTGGATTTCATCATCATCCGACAACCAATTTGGGGAATAAGTACTGTATAAAAATGTGCCTTTAAAGTATTAAGTGAGCTGTTGAACTCCTCATGTGTTAACAAGCTGCAGGTAAAATAAGGTCATAACCATCAGTGTGCAGTTTGCAGTGTAAATCTTTATGTGCAGTATACGTCTACGTCGCAAGACAACTCCAGATTTATCCGTCATAAATATATCATGAAGCAATTTTCGCACAAACTCTTTTTCCATAAATATTCAAAGGAGGAGATCAATGCAGACTTCATTAACGTTGCCTAAGTGGATCTCGAGTTAAAATAAAACACCAGAACAGTCAGGAGGTACTCATGCATGCAGAATTTTTTATATATATATATATATATATAATATGTATATATATATGATATATATATATAAAAGTCAGCTTTAAAAAAAAAAAAGCAGTATGTAAATAACGTGCTGCAAATTTACAACATCTAATAACTTGATGATTACAGTTTCACATGGATAGTCAAAGATTCTTTTGCATTTAATTCCTCACACAATTTATGATTTTCCTGTCTTCAGTCTGCAGAGGTATACAATTCTACACACTCGTCTGAATCTAAGGCCTCACAAAAGGACATAATGAGCAGTTGCTGTTTTTAAAGCACTTCACCGCTGAAAACAATTCAGCACTTTCCCAGAGTTTACTTGTTAGGAAATGAAAGCCTTAGCAGTGTTTAGTACCTGCAGTATGTTATAACGACGCATTGTGTACAGTGTCTCATTGTGATGATTGCAGCTTTCCTGCTAAACATATCGCATCTTCAAAAAATATTAAAATAAAACAAGAAAAGGTTAGTAAGGTACATAAAATTAGTTGCTTATGAAGGGACATACGAGGATCTAACATGACTGAATGATGACAGCAGTTACTATTTAATGCTGAAACATTAACAATTACTGTAGTTTGTTGCTATAAATAAAACACCTGGAAGTGACTGTTTTGTTTCGTAGTTTCATGTTACCACTTTTAACTAGTGGCAGGGACTCTGCACAGATGAGATGCACAAAAATAAAAGGATACTTTTATTTTATTTTATTTTATTTTATTTTTAAACAAACCATGCTCATTAATCAGTCCAGAGAGAGTAAATAAAAATGAAAATTCTATGAAAGTCTGTGAAAACACTTCCCTTACTGATGTAATATCTCTAGCCCTGGAGCTTTGACATAAATGCATGTGATTAGTTAAACTGCAAAAGAGGATCTGCAACAGAAGTCAAATTTTCAAGTTTTGTTGATCAGCTCTACTCCAGTACTGAACTTGATCTTCTAAAATATTTTGCTGGTTCCGCATCCGGACAACCAGTTAACACCGCCTGTCTTAGGAGATCTGAGCTTTCACAAGCCTGAGTTAAAACCCCAGGAATCTGTCGCTCGCCTCTCAACCCATGGCATCTTTCAAAAAAGGATTTTTTTTTTTTTTTTTTTAGAGTGATGTCTCTGTGAGCAGGAAGGGGATGATTCGTTTGACCCAGCGGTTAATAAAGTCCTTCCTGTGCCTTTGTCAGATTTTGATGGTGGGATTTTATGGAGTGCTGCAGGGCTGCTTCCTGCACTAACCATGAGCATTCATTCTCCCAGCAGCACTCCGATTGAATCCACAGAAGAAGAAAAAATTGCAGTTCTACTAGTGCAGGTTAAACCCCTGTCCTTTTTCAATGGCCCACTATGACCTTTATTTATAATCGTCTCCACTGAGCAACGAACAAATTCCATCAAACTGTGGATGGCTTACAGGTTCTACCATCATGTCATTTGCATGTTGCTGTTGTATATAAAGTAGCTGCCAAATGTACCAAATGTTGTGGCTCCTTAAAGTCTTTATTTTGCCCCTAACACTTTGTTGACGCACCACTCCTTATTCTCAGTGAGCTGGAAAATAAGTTATCCAGGCAACGATGCAGTATTCTTGATAAAGCGATACGTATTTATACAGAGTGATCTAATCCTGAGCGCTGTGTGAAACTGATGAAGTCGAGATATTACAGCGATCATTTAGGTGAAAATCGCAAGCCAAAATTCAGCACGCTGAATCTCGTCAGGTTCTCTATTTTATGATGGTCTCAGCAGGATGGGATTGGGAACGTACCTGGATGCATTAAACACTCAGATATGAAACACTTTCTGATGATGAAGGACTAAGTGTTATCTCCAGATTTACTTAGAGAACTGTGTCTTATCTGTTTGGGTTTTTAGGACATTAATCAAATTACTGTTCTTTTATTTCACATCCTTATTTTTTTATTCTTCCTTGCAAATTTGTACACATTTCTCTTTCTGAAGGAGTTTTAATCCAGAACTAATTAAAAAGTATCCTCTTCAGCTCAGTTCTTTAGAAGTATATCTTGCTTATTCCAAACACTTGCATCTCGTCAACCTTCCAGCTGAAATCATTAAACTCTCAAATTTTTTCCCTCATCTTATCATACGCTCTTTACTTTTGAGGTTTCTTTAGTTGGGGGAATCTTAAACTCATTTTAGGAAGCTGATAACTATCCTTAACTCTCCAGGAGGACCTGTGAGGAACCCTTTGTCCCTAAGGGGTAATAGGTGTATAGATTGGTGGGTAGAATATAAAGCCAACAAAGTTGGTGTACATATGAAGACTATCCAAACTTATATTTACACCAATTTGTTTTCATGAATTCTTTCATTTGTACCTCTCCATCATCCAGTAGAAATGCACTAATTTTAATATCCATTGACTTTTTCGCTTTTTCATTAAAGATGTTTTCCTACTAGAGAAGCTTCCAAATAGAACCTTTTTGCTAAACTAACATCCCTTAAGGTGTTCTTTGGTTGGAGGAAGCTTGAATTCTATTCTTGAACCCTATTAGGAAGTTAAACTCTCCATAAGAACTCACAAGGAACCTTTTTTCCCCGTTAAGACTCTTTGACTGGTTCCTCTAGAGGAACTCTTAAAGACATTTATCAGACCAGGTTTATCTATCAGAGAGGCTTTCAAGTAGAACCTATTGGGAAGCTAAGATTGCTAACTTTCCAGAAGAACCCACGAAGAACCCTTTGTCTGCAAGAAGGTATAGATTGGTGGGTAGGATATAGAGCCACCAAAACTGGTATACATATGAAGACCATTTGAACTTGTATTTACCCCAAATTGTTTTTCTATTCCTGAATCTTTTCTTTTTATCCCTCCATCATCCAAAAGAAATGCACTGATTTTGATATTCATTGAGTCTCATCTCTTCAGCTTATTCCTCTGGAGGATCCCTTCAAAGTGCTTTCCACTTACAACCCTTATGAATAGATAAGAAGCCTTAATTCTCCAAAGAATCACTGAGGAATCTTTTTATTCCAGAGAGTGTATAGATTATTGGGTACGATGTAGAGCCAACAACGTTGGTGCACATATTAAGACCATCTACATTTTCCATTCATTTTCACCAATATGACTAAAAGCGTTTTCCTATCAGAAAGGCTTCCAATTAGAGTCCTATTAAGAAGCTAAGGTCCCTTAATTCTTCAGAAGAACCGCTCAGGAACCCAAATGCATTCATTTTGACACTAGTCTATTTAGCTTGTTCCACTGGCTTTCAGATAGAACCTCTTTGGAAAGCAAAGATCTCCTAACTTCCCAGAAGAACCTGTCAGGAGTGTACAGATTGATGGGTAAGATGTAGAGCCACCAAAGTTGGTACACATATGAAGATTATCTGAGCTTACATTGACACCAATTTGGTTTGTTGTTCTGTATGTGAATCCTTTTTTTTTTTAAATCTCTCCATCATTCAGTAGAAATGTCTTAATTTTGATTCCTATTGACTGTACACTCTTAGGAAAAAAATCTTAAACCCATAAGAATTCTTCAGCTTGTTCTCTGGAGGAACCCTTAAAGGTGTATTTCTATCAGAGAAACTTCTAAGTAGAACCCTTACCTATTCAAACGACCACTGAGGAACCATGTTTTGGTTTTTCCAGAAACTACCAAATTAATGGCCTTGACCTATAATATATGCATTTTATACATGCATGTAGACCTTACCAGTGTTTATTGTTTTTATACTTTCTTTCATCAATCCATTATTCCACAGAAAGTCACTACCATTTCTCATATTTTAGAATGCTTCAGCTGTTAACGCTTGCACTTTTTATTTTTCATACTGCCAGCGATCATCAATCTAACACAATATACATTCGTTCATTCCTCAAACTTCCCATAGGAACCTAGTGAATATGATTTCACTTTTCACTTTTTTCCCCAATGCTACAGCCATCATTTTAGGGGGAAAGATCATAGTATTAACACAGACCTCTTGACAGAAACTGACTCACCTCACCCTGCTAGCTTTTAAATCAAAATAGCACAGTGATATATCCAAGTACATTCAATACATTTGGGTAAAAATATACTTTTTTGGGGCCTAAATCACCTGTCTGTATCTGTTCATATTTCAGACTGATAGCACAATGATGATAATCAAACTCCTTGATGTTCATGCTAGAAAACTCCTGTTCTTCATGCCCATGTCCATGTTCCTGTTCCTGAGTGTTGACATGCTAACTTTATTTACAGTTTAATTTTGTAAAAAAAAAAAAAAAAAAAAAAAGTAAAAATCCTTCATTGAGGGTGGTGAAAGTATAGAATGGACATCATGAACACATGTCAGGGGGCCTAATTTATTATTTTATTTTATTTTTGTTATTATTATCATTATTTTTGCTTTCGGTTTGTTTTCCACATCATTATATGCTGAAAAATTCTGTGATGAGGAATTTGAACTGGTCATCTTAATGTTTATGGAGGTTCTTTAGCCACCATGGATAATAGTTGTATATTTATAGGCTCTAGATCACTGGAATGACATATATGGCTTTAAGTGGCATTGATATATATTGATATTTGTCAAGAACAAAAAAAAAAAGAGAAATCATATACCTTAATTACTTTAAAGTTTACATTGTGAATAGCACGTATGCAATTTCAGTTTCATCCTGTTTGATGTAATTTTGTAGCAGTGGTTTGATACTAATAAATGGAAGTTGATGATGGAACTGTGCCTTGTGTTCTGAGAAATAAATTAAAAGCATATTTATATCCTGATGTTTTTGACCGAGCCAAATAAATAATGAATAAAACTCTACAAATAATCAACGACAACGTGGTCAGCACATCCGGTTTGTGCACTTATTTAAAAAAATATACCCCAGAACTGCTGGATTCTCAATTCTGATTGGTCAGAAGATGTTGATCAATTTTCTAGAACAGTTTTTAACTCAGGTTTCTATTAATGAGCTTGTTTTATTTTCTATAGTAATGGCTGGTTCACAGGGATTTATGCAGTAGACGTCTCACAGAAACAGATTTAAAAATGCATGTAACTGTTGATATGGTGAAGTTTTCTGTAAGGAGACGTTTAGTTTCCAGTATCAGCGCTGTGCAAGTCAGAGGTAAAGCTGTAACTTTACACTAACGGAGTTTATGCTTTGCGGTTTCTCAGTAACTTCAAGAGAAAAAAGAGAGGCTGGTGAGGGAACGACTGTTTATAGCTGCTATAATGTA
>JAOTRR010000018.1:1769530-1780315 GCA_028570945.1 Gogo arcuatus | reverse complement strand
GCACAAATGAATCAGACATGTTTGGAGTCATTTGGGCGTTAATGGGGTGCTGGGTGACATCACGTCATTAAAACATTTTAACGGTTAATTTCTCTAAAACTTTGAGCACAAATTTTTATTTTGAGAATCGGAATACTTTTTCATCACATAGGGTGCCAACTTCATCCAGCTGCCAATACTGGCTGGATCAGATATCGGAGAAAATACATCAGACATGGGATCTTGTAACAAATGGCAAAGATTGGAATTGGATTTGGAGCTGGAAATGTTTACATGCTGTATAAAGAGAGCTGACCGAGTTATTTTTTTCTTTAGCTAGGATTTTGAATTGAGTGTATTACACTTTATATTTTATACTTTGTTATATTTATTGTATTTACAGTGTAAGTGTGAAAGAGTTTACCTGTGAATTGAATTTTTTTTTTAAAGCTTTAGTTTTTATAGAAAACAATTTCGGGTGGATATGGGTATCGTTCGATCCTCAAGGTTTCAATATCAGTATATCATGCCATCTCTAATTTACAGCATTCATTCATCCTTAGTTTAAATTATGCTACTAGTTATTTATATTTACATACATCCTGTAGAACTGAATTAATTTCTTACTAAACATAACTGTGAGCAGGATTAAAAACAAATAAACAATCTTAAATAAACATCTGCTTACCATATCAATGATGATATGCTTTTTTGTTATTAAATAACGACACTTTAAAAAAAAAAGAAATTACTATAAGCCTAATTACTATTATGTGGAGTACTAGAAGCGACCAATCAGATTGGAGAATTGAGCATTGTTCTGGTATAAATGTTTTTAACAATAATTGTCATTTTTTTAACAGTATTTAAGTGTTAAATACAATGTCAAGTACACAAATAGTTTCTAACATACAGTTTGTCACATACTTCTTCCTAGCTGCGATGAATTATGAACTAGAATGATGTAGCTGAGGTTGAGGAACTGTCAGATTCAGAATGCACACATTTCTACCTCTGAGTTTTTTCCACATTTCATTAAAAGTGAATACCAGATTAGTGGGCCACGCCCACTTCTGGTTTAAATCTGATACATATCTGGATATTTTGAGCAGTATACAGATAATGTCACTGCGTCATTACATCCCTGCTTTATGGAATCATACACGTTCAAGTAGCGATTTTGACACAATGATAGGGCTATAATAACCTCATGTGGCCCGTGTTCCGACTCTCTCTGAATGCTTTTCGATAATAAGAGCCTAATCTGTTTCTCTCCTCATCTCTTCACTCACTTGGCTGTGAGATGACCTGTCGAATCACTCCGAGCGTGGCGTCTTACAATATAATTTATACCTCCGAATGGTAATTTCTTCTGTTCTGTATCTGGTCTGCAATACAAATGAGGAGTGGAAGAATGAAAGAATGAGATTAACTCCAATCACAGGCTATTGTCTAGAGAATAAAAAAAAACCCTAAAATACCATTTAGAAACAAATTCTCGCTTACAGTACAATGATCAAGCCAAGTGCTGGTGTGAAGCAGAGAAACGGTGCAGGAACAAAGCGTGTTAATTAATATGGTGTGTAGGAAGCGTTGATTAAGGGCTTGGTGGTGGAGCTTCACTCATATAAGCATCTTTAGACCTGTACAGCTCTGTAGGGAACTGTTTAATGGCAATCTAACCATAATAAAGAGAACAGTGCTATGGTTTTCTAAGGTATCTCCTGGTGCCGTGCTCCCACGATGCCATTAAACACAGAAAGTAAGGTTTCAACAATTCAGCTCAGGCTTTTCATCATCTCGCCTATGAGTGGAGTGGTGCGTGTGTGCGTGTGTGTGTGTGTGTGTGTGTGTGTACGTGTGGAATGCTGGTTAGTTCACCCTTACGGAGGTGTATATTAAAGGAAAAGGAATAACATAAATCAGCACAGTATAGTGAGAGGAGAGCTATTGTATTGTGATCGTTCTTCAAGGAGCCAGTTATAGCGTCTAATTTTTTCATAATACAAATCCACTTAAAATGGTCCATGATGGTGACATAAAGCTGTAGAAAGCTCCAGAAGGAAGAAGAGGAAAAAAACAATGCAGAAGGATGTTGGACTGTCTGCACTGAGGCTCTCATTATAATATCAGTGTGAAACGGAAATTCAATTCAGTGATAAAAAAAGTAGACTGAGAAAATTAATACAATTCCCAGATGAATAATTGATGCTTGTTGTTTGAAGATACGCTTTACCGAGCTGCTGCACTCACTGCGACCAGGGAGAAGAAAACAAAAAACACGTGACGTGACGTGTCATGGCTGGTTAGCATCAGATAGGAATTACCTGTGGTGCGATTGCAAATATACAGTATGTTATGCAAGGAGGATCAATAAAACACTGTGTTGTGCTGTTATAGAAAAATACTTAACAACGAGAAGTTACCATCATCCTCTTACCATCCTGAAGTTGATTATTTTCCTGTAACAGTATATCCTGAAGTGTTTTATTCCTCTTAACCCACCACATTTTTCCATTGTTTATATATTAAACAACAACACACACCTTTTATCCATTTGTAGTTACCTGTAATGTTCTGGAGCGTCCGTGAAACAAGTTCATTCCTGTTCTTACTTATGTTATAGCAGCTATAAACAGTCGTTCCCTCACCGACCTCTCTTTTTTGAAAGTTAATAAAAAAAATACAAAAATCTTGACAAAAACATAAAGTTACAGCTTTATATCTGACTTTGGAAAAGCGCTGACACTGGAGACTCCTTCCATAAATGTTAAATAAATGTCTCCTTACAGAAAACTATACCATATCATAACAATTATGTTTTTTGTTGTTAAGTAACAAGGTTTTTTTTTTTTATTTGTTTATTATCCAGCTTAGATTAAGAGGCGTGTCCTCCATACATGTCCGAACTGTTACTACAGAAGCGACCAATCAGATTTGAGAATTCGACAGTGCTTTGGTAGAAGTATTTTCAACAGCAATGCACCATTTGTTGTTACTATTGAAATGATAGAGTGTATTAATATAAACTTGCACTGCTGTTAGAGCTGATGTTATAGAAAATTAATCACCTTCCAACCAATCATAAGCCAGAATTCAACAGTGGTTCAACAGTGGTATGAATACGGTATATAAATATGAGTTTAATAAATCCTGAGCACATCTGCTGTGTAAAAATGAGACGAAAAGATTCGACGCATCTGAAAGATTCACTTCAGGCAGATGCACCTCCACAAAAAAAATAAAAAAAATAAAAAATCACATGCTCGAAAGAGTTATTGTTTTAATTTCCAGGCTGAAATAATGGGAAAATGTGCCCACACACACAAACAAACAGCAACAACAAAAAAAAAATAACAAGCTTAACAATTTTCTGCCTCAACTCTCTCCCCTGTTTCAGAGGGATTAAAACAAATCGTCAGTTATTGCTGTAAATCTATATTATTTCATATCATCATTATAACACCTCATTAATTTTAGCCAATAGTCTGCTGCTATAAAAGCATGTAACTGCTGATAACCTCAAACTTTCTCTTTTTTATTAGAATGATGAGCGAGACGAGTGCACATTTCCAGTCTCTCTGTGCCCTCCATCAGGCTCAGCTCATCACAAGGACCATAAACCCACATATGTCACAAAACGAGATGAGGTAATTATTGAAACCGTATTGTTTAGCACGGCAGGATAAAAAAATTGCATTCTGACACAGCTTTCTCTATCCTCTGGGGGGTAATTAAAAGACCTGCACTACAGCCGGACAAATTAATATAAATAAATAAGTTGAGTGAGAGAGAGAGAGAGAGAGAGAGAGAGAGAGAGAGGAGTGGAGAAGAGAGGAGCCGGTCCCTGGGGGATCCATTAAAGAATGTTTTGTGGATTGGAGGTTAGGAACATTGATCTCTGTTGAAGCTGCCTGAGCTGCAAGTCATTGTTCCTGGCTGCAAGCATGACTCATTTTATACATTATTCCAATTAAATCACGATGAATCATAGCCTCATGGGCTGGCAACCTGCAGAAATCTTCACAATGCCTTCTGTCACGTTAAGCATAATAAGACAGATGAGAAAATTAAGATGGACAGAATTACAGCCTTTGTGGTGTTATTTATTTATTTTTTATTCTGAGCAGTGCTCACCTCCAGAAAATGTCTCAGTGCATCAAGCAAACCGTTTCTCCCAAGATGGATGGCTTTTCATGCAAAATAGGCATATCATTTGTAATGAGTGATGGAACAGGATTATTTAGTGAGCGAGATTTCTTGCATTCAGTGAATTTAAATATAAATTGCTTGTACACTAAAATAAATAAATAAATAAATAAATAAATAATGAAACAATCATATAAACAGAACTGAAAATCGTTTTTTTCTTATGATTCAATTACCAATGAATATTTTCTCCTTTCTAATCTGTAGCACAATACATTATATATTATACTCAGATCCATATTTGATGCTGAATTAATGAACTGATTTGCACAGTGAATACAACAGGGTTGTTTTGTTTTGTTTTTTCAATTCATTCAACCGCCGGCTCAACTGTGTCACATCGTATTAACACCAACTGATGCAAGCTGATGACATGTTCGTCCTCGTGGCTCCCCCGGAAAAAAGAGAAAGAGGAGAAACAGTGTTCATTTTCATCTGCACTTATTTACAATGTAAATCACAGAACAAGCCTTCGAACGAAATTTGAGCATTGTGTGTTCAGAAAGGCATTTTGGTAAAAAAAAAAAAAGAAGGAGAAGAAGAAGAAGAAGAAAAGTTTGGAGTTTGCATTGTGGTGTTAAATGGTTGCATTTTATAAATATGTTTAGGTATAAATATGGAAAATATACAGAACTGTGCACAGACCATTATATATGTATATATAAAGGACAGGAAGTAACTGTAGTGTACTCCCATAGAGACAGTGGATTATTAAAAGTTATGCGTAGTAAAGAGTTTTTCAAGAAACAGGACATTTAAGGTGAACATCTTCACCAGCTGTGCAAGCAAAGATGCCACTATATACTGTATATCTGTATATCTACATTCAGAGGCCAGAACATCCGGAACATTATCCGAAAGGTTATCTTAAGACATTATCTAAAGAATTTCACTTGCCATATTTCCATGAGCCAGGATTGGAAAATACTTGAGTAGCCGTACTTCTTTATGATACATAGGTATTATTTTGGTGCGGTTACGTGAGTGTTATTGACATTGAATACTCATATTATTACTTAATTACATCTCCAAGATAAAGTGACCTTCAAAGCACTCCTTTCAAATCAGCCAGGACTCTTGTTCTCTCTTTCAGACAATGAGTGTACGCCATATTACGATTGAATGAGTTCAGTTTAGCATCCAATCAAGTTAATTAAAAAAACAAACAAAAACAAAACAAAACAAAAAAACTAAGAATCATGTCAATACATGATTGCCATCAAGCCATGGCCATGGCCATGATTGCCACTGGCCATGACCTTCTTATGCTACACAATTTGTGTTTGTATATGGATAATCCACCACACTGCAGTGTTGAACATGAAGATGAGCACCCTGGCCCTACTTCAGTAAAATGTTTCAGTATTCTGGAGTAAGCAAAGACTCTTAGAAAATCTCTTTCTCTGTCTAATTTGAAAAAGCATGTTGAGATAAGTTTATTTAACTTGCTATCATTAACTGGCTCTATTTAACCAAGTTTTTTGCTAATGCCAGGTTAGACTAGCATTGATTCCAGTAGCTAACATCATTAACTAGACAGCAAGTCAAGTTCTAGCTAACTTACAAAGACTGAACTACTTTTACTTTTTTTTTCAAAATAGTGTAGTTGCTTTTCAAATTAGAAGATCATTTGGCGGGCGCAGACCTCCGCCAAGGACCACAGTTAACTCTTCTATGATATGCAAATCTACAACTGCAACCACTTTATACAGTATGTCTGGATATATTTCCAAACCTATTAGAATTATGTGCCTACATGTGTGTCCCAGAGGATTACTGGTACCCGTGAATGTGGATTGCGATATTGAGTCATCGTATTTCTACACTGGTTATGTTTTGGCACTATTGAACTTTATGGCATAATGCTTTATGGCATTCTTTAGCGCAGACTTCCGCCGTATCTCACAACCTGAAGGTGAAACTAAATTCATGGATCCACCTGTGACTCCAAAATGTAATGGGTTCTTCCTTGGCCCATGTTACACCCTTCCACCAAGTTTTATAGAAATCGGGTCAGTAGGTTGTGCGCAATCCTGCTTAAAGTCAGACAAACAAACCGCACCGAAAACATAACCTCCTTGGCAGAAGTAAAAAGTGGTCTTTGTTTGTACCAAAAGCTTCATATCTGACTGCTCACATCCTCATGACAGTAAAAACCTCCAGCTTGATGGCTTTTTTGTGATATCTCGATGTACACCACACATCTCAACCAGTGAACCTTTCTGGCAAGTTTTCTTCAAAAGAAACACAAATAGTGCACCTTTGTATGAGTTTAGAACACATTATCACGTTCATTCCATATAACGTATTTGTATTTAGCTACATCCCTAAAATACAGTGATTTGCATAGGTATTCACCCCCTGCCCCACCGTTGTTACCTCTACCAACTGTGTTGGAGGAAGTTATGTTTTCACCTCCGTTTGTTTGTTTGCCTGTTCCCAACATAACTCAAAAAGTAGTAAATGGATTTTGATGAAATTTTGATGAACGGATTTTGATGAAATGGGCCAAGGAACAATTGTTTAGATTTTGATGCAAATATGGATATGTATGTGGATCCAGTATATTCTATGTGGCTTGGTGGAGGTATATTCTGGTGGAGGTATATTCTATGTGGCTTGGTGGAGGTATGCACTCTACTGGGTGCCCTTCTAGTTTGAGGAGTGTGATGATAATTTGTTTTTGTACTTAGTAACACTGAAAAAGAGCAACAACAAATCTATAAAAATGTTAACATGACTCGAAGGAGTAGATCATTAAATCAGGTGCTTCCAGACTGCAATTGTTATTTCTAAAAATTGCATTCAAATTTTGTGATACCTGTGCTATCTGGGAAAAAGATTTCATGTCATCATTTGTCAAACTTGTCATATCTCCAAGTGCTACTGTTTGGTTTAGTAATAATTCACTACTATTATAAAGACTATACAAGTTATTGCACCAGATACCAGAGACACCGAGCTGAAAGCTGCAGCAGGAAACCCGATGACTAAAAACCCAACTGCTTGCAGGACTTTACAATCAGAGGTGGAATCTCCCTGGTGCATAGCCAATGACATGCTAATTTATGTAAGAACTGCCGCAAATAGCAGTTTTATTGTGTGAGCTGAAGCACCTGTCTACAGGAGATAAGTGCTTAGATGAAGTTTAATCTCAAGCCTCACTTTTATCTTATATTTACTGCACAAGTTCCAGGGTTTCAATCCACCCTCGGCAAAGCAGGAAGCCAAACAATTCCTCTTGTTTTTTTTTTCTTCTCCCTAAAAAATCCAACCATGAGCACGTTCAAGCCAGGCTTCAATTTAAATCTGTATTTGTATTGTTTTACTTAAAGTATAACTCACACTGATTTTTTCCCTACACTATAAATCATTTGCGTATATGTGTGTGTTTAATGAGATATATACATCATTTCAGGCAGATCTCTTTCTCAGCGTCACACTGAGAGAAACAATTACACTGCAACGAGATTTCTATCATCTAGTCGCTTGAAAATTGCTGGATCTGTTCTCATAGTATACATGAGAGTACACAGTGCTTTGCATAAGTATTCACTCCCTTAAACTTTCTTCACATTACAGCTATTTGTCTTTTTAGCATTTGGTTAACACATGCCTAACATTTGAAGATGGAAAATATATTTCAGTGCAACACAAATTCTTGAAAATTCTTGCATAAGTATTCACCCCCCTGGGTCAGTACCACGTTTGGCTTCAATTCCAGTCTTCTGGGATACGTCTCTATCAACTGTACACATCTGGATCCTGATATTTTTCTTGGAAAAATTGCTCAAGCTCAGTCAGATGGGATGGAGAGCAACTATTTTCAAGTCTTAATCAGAACTCTTAATCTATTGTAGCTTTGGCAGTATGCTAAGGGTCATTTTCCATTGAAAAACACAAATCTCCACCCAAGTCTTAAGTCTCTCACAGACCGGTACAGGTTTCCCTCTAGGACTGCCCTGTACTTTATTTCATCCATTTTGCCCTCAACCCTGATCAATGTCCCAGTCCCTGCTAATAAATAATCATCCCCACAATGTCATGCTACCACCACCATGCTTCACAAATGTTGTGTACTGTCCCAAAGCCAAAAAGTTTAATTTTGGTTTCATCAGACCGGAGAATCTTTTCCACGTGTTTGCTGAGTCTCCAACACCAGCTTTCAAATGTTCTTGTACTACTTCTTGATTTGTGATTCTCTGAAGGACTTCTCCCATCTGAACTTAGGATCTCTTTAGCTCTTTCAGAGTTTCCCTTGGATGTGATTGTTTTTCTAACTAATGCCGTCTTTACCCAGTCACTGACATTTGGTGGACGATCTCCTCTACCAGAGATCTTTCTGATTTTTTATAATGGATCAGATGTCACTGTGTGGGACATTCAAATTTTAGGATTTTTTTTACAACAAAACCCTGATTGATAGTTTTCCAGAACTTTGTCTTGGACATATTTTGATTGCTCCTTGATGTGATCTTCATGTTGCTGTTTTTCATATAATCCCTACAAAATGTGGAAAGGTTCCAGGGGATGAATACGTATGCAACATTATTATAGGCTCAGTAGTATCATGTGTACTGGGGTCCACACATCACTGCCGCCACAGAGAACAAAGACAGCATTATGCGTCATGGATAATCACTACAGACATGCGTCATAAAGAGTTAACAGGAAAGAGGGAGTATTGTATGTCAAAGGGCAGAAGACATTCCTCCATGTAAAGGAGCTTGATGTTCTATTTGAATTTAAATACGTACTTTTGCAGATTAGATGGATAGTTCATTCTTCACCATCTGAAGCAGAGTGGATTATAGTTAATATTATGTGAAGGATATTTGTTGAAGAAAAAAAATGATCAATCATTGGTTGTTGGTGTCAATCAAAAACCTAAAGACCAGAAGATTCTTTTCTTGAATATGGTTCTTCTATGATTGCTCAGGTTCAAGAACATTTTCAAGTGTGTATATGGGCCAAAGATGAAAATGGTTTGCACTAACTGCAGTATTTATGTAAGGAATAAAACACTTCGTGTTATGATGTTATAGGAAAGCAATGTTGCATAACATCCATGAAACAAGTTACTTCCTGTTCTCAGTTACGTTATAGCAGCTATATACAGTCGTTCCCTCAACAGTCTCTCTTTCCTCTTTCACTTGAAGTTAATAATACAAAAAACTCAGCTCAACATGTTAAGAAACCGTAAAGCGTAAAGTCCTCAGTCTTGAAATCCAGTGTTGCAGATTTAGTGACTTTTTGACCTTCCCTGGTGACTAAAAATTTTATCTAGCAACAAATTTGGCAACTTTGCCAACCTCCATTCTTGTTGTCAAGCAACAGCAAAAATCACCTTTCACCGATTTTGAGAATAACACAATCTAGCAACCTTTAACGACATTTCAGAGAGCCAATAGTGATTTCTGGTGAGATTTTTTTTGGTAACACTGTATGTGACGTATGCAAATTAGACATAGCTAAGTATTGTGTGATGTCATCATGCAATCTAGTGACTTTTAGCGACATTTCGGAGAACCAGTTACGACTTCTGGTGAGATTTGTTTGGCAACACTGCTGAAATTTGTCCCATGTCATAAAACTTACTGACTGTTACAAAACTCTGACACTGGAGACTCCTTCCATAAATGTTAAATAAACATCTCCTTACAGAAAACTGCACCATATCAACGATGTGGAGCATCTGCCGTACGAGTCCCTGTGAATGAGCTGTTAATATAAACCTGTGATTTTGCAGCTGTGCTACTGTCAGAGCTGCTGTTATAGAAAAATAATCAACACCTTCTGACCAGTCAGAGTCCAGAATTCAACAGCACTCTGGTAGAAATGTAAATGAAACATTTTTCCACATAATTTCTGGAAACCATCTTATTATTCTTGATTCACCTTTAATTAAATAATGCTTTCATGGCATCTTGAATAAGACAAAAACCGGCTTCCACAAAAATGAGACCTGATATTCAGTCCAGTGATGGAGCATTCTCATAAAAATATATAAACATTACATTTGGACCCCACTCACGCTGCCTTTCCAAATAGAGTATTTGTATGCACACACTCCCACACTGTGAATATTTCATAACCAGTCAGTAACCTGGTAGCCCTGCTATGACCACCTGCTAAACATCCAATATTATCACAGAAATGCAGAAAAACAAGCATGACTACTAAGCAAGAAGTAACACACACACGCAAAGCATTGTATTCACACCCACTGTATTATTTTGATGAGAGGCTAAAATGCAATATCTATCAATAGCTTGGCAATGAAATGATTAATGTTGAGCAATGCATTCTATCACAAGGTCTCGTGAATAGTGTAATAAGGTCGATGTGGGAAAAATATTTCACACACACATACTAATAAATACACAGCTGCATTCATGACATCTATATAGCTTTTATATAATGTGTATTCTGATTGGACAATGTGTGGGATTAGTCTGTCTAATTTTACTTTCTCCTCCAAAGGCATTTTCACCTGAGCTGGCCTCGTGGTTAGCGTGTCCGCCTCTCGATCAGGAGATTGTGAGTTCTACTCACAGTCGGGTCATACCAAAGACCATCATAAAAATGGTACCTACT
>JAOTRR010000018.1:1717854-1728219 GCA_028570945.1 Gogo arcuatus | reverse complement strand
GGTGTTACTTGAATATCCTATAAACTTTTCAGTCTTATTTTGCCTCTGTCCCAACGTTTTTTGAGTGTGTTGCAGGCATCAAATTCTAACTTCATTTAGATTTACAAAATACAATTAAGTTGGTTAGGAAAACTATTGAAAATTTTTTCTTTGTACTTTTGTCAGTTAAACAAAGTGTTGTGTCTGCGCACTTCGAATTGTTACTCTCGTCCACGCGCATTTGTGCACTGCACATGCTGCAAGGGCTGATTATCACATGCACCTGTCGCGGATTAGAGTGCAATCGGCGCGCGCATATAAGGACGCCAATAACTCAAGGACTTTGCGAAGTATACGTACAGTACCCTGTGTCTGTGAATACTAAGCCTTGTATTTCTGTTTACTCTGATTTTGACTTTGTTTTGTTTATTGGACTCTGCCTTTTGTCTCTGCCTCTACTGTTCTGTTTGTGCCTCGAATGACCCTTGCCTGTTTCCTGATTCTGTCCTCGCCAACGTTTCAGATCTGTATGCCTGCTTGTTACTTTATAAATAAACACGCTTCCAGCAATTACATCCGTCTGCAGCCCCCTACATGGCATAAAGGTTCACGTGAATTAACAAATCACAGATTTTTGTTTTTATTGCATTTTGGAGAATATCCAACTTTTCTGTAAATGGGGTTTGTAAATAATTCTGATTGTCAATTATCAAACCTTTTTCTCAAAATGTTTTCAAGTTTCAAAATTGTCTTATTTTACAGGCAGATTATTCAACATATGTCAAGCATTTGTTTCTAGAAAGAAGCAAACTGATTCACCGCATCTGAAATTAGACTAGAATATTTTATAATAATCTCCTGATTAATTATATTCTGTATCAGTGTATGTTTCTTTTTAATTGAGTGATATAAGTTAACAAAGACTAATATTACACTTCTGTTAAATATTAACAGACTCCTCAGATAGGAGACATAATAATGAGCAGAGAAGGCTTATCTGTGGATGCTGATGTTTGGCGGTTAGTGTTAAATATCAGAGCTGGATTATATCTATGAGCATGCATGGGGTTGGGCTTCAGGACTTGTTGGGGGTGAGGTGAAGGGAAGAGATGGGTACAATTTAACGCCTCATTATGCAAATTGATCATCTCAATTGACCATCGCTCTGATAATGGCAGGACCAGACTGCTGGGGAGTTTCAAAATGCCTCTGGAAAACATCAGTTAAATGTCCCGAGAGCTAAAAATAAGATCTGGAGGAAAATTGAAGGAGACAATTTGGATTTGTGTGAAAGAGGGTGAGGGTAAGACTGCGACTAGTCGCGAAAGAACGAACAGCTACGACGGTCAAACGACCTGAAATGTCACATGCAATTAAGTGCTAAAGGACAGCCAGGCAAGAAGGTGGGGGAATGAATAAAAATGCATTTAACTTCTCAGACTGCCATCAGGATTTGGCATTTGCTCACGTGTTAAAAACTCACATGGCCTTTGTTATTAATTAAGTTTTTTCCCCGAGTTGGCAGTATGTTTTTGAACACAACGATGAATTAAATGCAGCGCAGATGAGACAGTCCTGTCAGTGCCTAATTGCATTTATCGGCCTGGTGGCTCTTCCTAATCTTGGATTATGATGATACATTAGCAGCTGTGCCTTATGTTTACAAGGCATTCATCAAGGTAATGGGACAAATTCCCCAACATCACGTTAATCATGGGCTGTAATGGACCTGTCGTTATCGGCATCCAGTCTGTCCACATACCTGCTTTAAATTTGCTTATTTACGTTGGTTTTGTACAACACAGGTAATGTAAATTGTATAAAATTGTAGAAAACTCTTAAACATGATGCTTATAAAACATTAGATCAGTTTCTCAGTGATGACTAACCTTACAAAGTAAATAAATTAATAAATACATAAAGTATACTACAAGTATATTTAGGTTAAGTAGAGGCAGTGGTGGCTCAAGGTATGTGAAGAAAAATATTTCACAGTCCTGTAATATTTGTGACATATAAATATATAAATATAAAGGCTTTCTTTTCTTTTCTACAAGTACACATGGAGAGAATGTTTATCTAAATTATACAGTCAGTCTGTGAAAACCTTTCACATAGTCAGATGCTGACCTTTTCTGCTATATACTGTATGTACTGTAGATATGTTTCACTTTGTACATACACTAGCTCAACCAAAATTAATGTTCTAGGATTTTCTTTAAAGAGAGAACTCCAATGAAAGCCATGCCTGATCTATCTCTACATTTATAACCTAATCTACTGGAAAATCTACGGAAAAACAACATTACTGCTAAATTATAAGTTTACAATAGGGGAAATGAGTTCTCACTTTGATTATCAGCATCATCCATATCAGTCTCTGTGTGTTTTAAGACGAGGATCATCGTTGGTTCTTCACTCGACTGATCTGATCTCTGTTCACGCTAACATCGGTGAGGAAATAATCGCTGATTCATTCACTCACTTCTGTTCTGTTGACTAAATTTATTGTTATTAAAGTCATTTTATTGTCATTTAAAGCTTTATGCACTGATGTCGTCTGTACCGTGTGTTAGCGCTTTTGTCTTACACATGACATCAGATTACAACCTGAATCGATTACGTCCATTTTGCTGTCATGTAACTATCCAAAAATTTGAACAAATCAATATAAAAGCACACTTAGTTCAACGTTTTAGACATCGTTAGGCAGATTGTTACCGAGAAACCATAAACAAGTAAACTCTTCTGTCAGAAAACTTAGTTACAGCTTTAGCTCTGACTGTTACTAAGCGCTGACACTGGAGACTCCTTCCATAAATGTTAAACAAACATCTCCGTATTGGTGATGACACACTTTTTATAACCCGTTTATGTGGAGCATCCACTGTATAAGTCTCTGTGGATGATCTGTTACTAAAGAAACAATAATTTATTAGAACGAGCGCATTAATATAAACCTGGGACTTGCAGCTGCACTACTGTCAGAGAAAATTAATCAACACCAGTTAAATAATCAATCAAATAAAGTGTCCATTCATGGTGTGGATTGTATACTATACTATACAAAACAGCTAATTATAATATAGATACTTAATGCACTTTTTAAAATGTACAAAATTATACAATGCTTTCATAAATGTAACGATAAATTCATGCAATCTTTGTAGCTTTGTCTCTTTTCTCTAACACCATGGACTGGTCTCCAAAATAAAAGCACAATTGTTTTGTTTTTGCTCAGATGTTTCTGTTTCTAGCCCAGCAGGGTGTCATCGCCTCATTAGTTCATACAAAATGAAAAGGTCTAAAGTTTATTTATCCAGAATCTAGCGTGTGTTCCTTTTGGTTCTCAACATGAGGACCAAAGACGTGTGAATACCCATGAAGTACCCATGAAGTGATCCATCAGGAGGGCGATGGATCAAAATAATCAATCTCCAGCAAAACATTTCGTCTGACAGCATGAGTTGTGCTACATTGTTCAGAAGTATGAACACACTAATGAGCTGACCAAAAGCATGGACATAGCAAGCAGGTGAATGTGAACAGTTTCTTCAAGTAGGACATTTTTCTGGAAACTTCTAACCAACTACAGTACTACCTTGTGATGTTATCAATGTCCACCTCTGACTTCCCTCCTTCTCCTGAGTTGCTTGTTTTTTCTGCAGTTATCATCAGTTTCAAGGTTTACAATTCATAAAACTGTTTTATTTATAGATACTTATTTATTATAAAAGAGGACTCCTTTGCATAGATAGTAGCAGTATAAACCTCAGGCTTCCACAAAATACAATACGATTTTGATTCGATATTTGACAATACCACTGAATCTGCTATGATACAATATGGTATGATGTAGTAGCTTCCGAATGATATGTGACCAGCTTTGTTCAATTTATGGGGTAGACCTACAATTAATTTGCAAATTATGATGATATACAGAAGGACTATTTTAAAAATATCAGAGTTGCAGGGAAATTCCTTTACTAGCCTGTACAATTTAATCAGTTAAAAATAGGAATTTTTTTATACACTAGATGGTTGTCCATTTTCAATAATAAGAATTTATGGTTGTTGCATCAATTAATTTCTTTGGTGTATTGTTCCAATCATTGTTCCAGAGATTGTTACACCTCTTGTAGCTAGCTAACATTAGCTAGGTAACAAAACACCACTTTCGTAAGATATAAAGCTTCGCATGCCAGTTTCTAAAAAACTATCCATCCATCCATCCATTATCTATACCGTTTATCCATCAGGGATGTGGGAGAAGCTGGAGTCAATCCCAGCTGACTTCAGGCAAGAGGCGGGGTTACACCCTGGACAGGTCGCCAATCTATCGCAGGGCCATTTCTAAACACCAACCATTCTTAATTTATTGAAAATATTAAACTTGCAGCCATCATTCATTTAAATTAGTGCATTCATAGCTATCTAAAGTAAGAGGTGAATAAGAAATCTCCTTTAAAGGGTATATATTATGAAAAACTCACTTTTTCATTGCTTATGCACACTCATTTGGGTATCTGGAGCCTACCAACCACAAACTCTGAAATAATACAACCCAGTCGGTTTCTTTTGTTCTGCCTACTTCAACAAGCCTCTCAGATTTGTCTCCTCTTTCCATGTCACAAGGGGAGCTAATTAGAATTATACCACCTCCTCATCTGAGCATCTCCATTCACGGCTTGAGAACTGCCTTTGTGAATAAAGATGCATGAGGAAAGTGCTATGTGATTGGCCGGCAGAAGAGGGGGGCAGAGTGAGCAGTGGCTCATTATCATTTAAAGGAACAGTCTCTCAAATCAGCCATTTTGAACAGGGCTGTTTAGACAGGGTGAGAAGGGAGTTGTGGTGCTTTATCCTTTTGGTATTTTCACCAAAGCATGTCACAGACATTTCATTAAAACCTCAGGGAACTGTGGTGACTTGTGGAAAAGGGGGATAATATGTCACCTTTAATAAGAGATTGGTTTTAAGGTAGAATGCTAAGAATAGCTAGTTAGCATGTGTTAGATTAGGTTAGGTTATTTTGTGCTTTATTGTGTTTGATAACATAATGATGTACTTAGAGTTAGGTTCCACTTGAATGAATGGAGTTGCATTAGCACAATTTTTTTTGTCCACCCAATGTGATTTAATCATGTATTTTCAAAGCCCTGGAATAGAATCAAACTCCATGTAGACACCCGAGTCCAGGATCAAGCCCACGTTAACTATGTTCTCCATCACACCATCATGCTGCCCATCAAATTCATTTAATACTATAGTCATTTCTTCCTGTCAGCACCAACATCCATTTTTTTTAATGTAATTGGATTTTATAATGTAATTGGATCACATTAATGAATTCACTACAGAAATTAAACTCAAAGTCTTGTTAAAGAAAGGCATCTCTCTCTGTTATCTTATGATATGTGAGTGTGCTGCTTGTGCAGGTTTGCGAAGTGAGTTTATACATTATCAATAATAATAATAATAATAATAATAATAATAATAAACTTTATTTATATAGCGTACTGATTAGATAAAAATGAAAAAACGTTTTAAAAATAATATATAATAATAAAAAACAAAAATTAACTAATCCACTGAAAATATACAAAAGTTGTTGCCAATGAGTACAATTATGTATTTGCAAAAAATAAACTAATATATCAATAAAAAAAATCTTGAAAAATTAAAATAAAAAATAAACTACATATAACAATAAAAAACAAATTTTGATTAATCTATTGAAACCACGACATTATTGCCAACATTGTATTCTTATTAATATGAAGATTTAAATAGATATGTCTTTTAATGTTTCTTAGGAGAGTTAATGTTAGTTTCAAATTGGAGATCATCTGGTAGCTTGTTCCAAAGGAAGGGAGATGCAAAACTGAAACTTCGACCACCAAAAGTCAACTTCTTTACTTTTGACATTTGGAGAAGGTTCTTGTCAACATGTTTCTTTGTGTCTATGAAGCTGACAGTAGCAAGAAAGCTAGTTAGTATTAGCTCACTATTTCAAAAACCAATGCTTTGTTGAAGGGGAAGTATCCCTGAAGCTTTTCTGATATACTGGAAATCTGGGTACAGATCTTCAGCTGTACTGCTTTCAGGTGCGGTGATGTTGGATGTACTGGTTTATGACTATGTGTGTTCAAATTTTCTTGTCAATTCATTACCTTAACATGAATTACTGTGAATTATTATTACAGCATGGTTAAAGCGACTCACAGCAGCTCAGGAACAGTATGTTTTAGACAATGTTTTTCCCTCAAGAAAGTCAATGACTGTAGATTTAAGCTGCTGTATTTATTATTATGGAGATGTTTTTTCTGGCTGTTGGCCATTAACAGCAGATTGAATTGATTTTAAATTATATTTTATTTCACATCCAAACGAAGAGCTCTGTGGCTATTCCTCAGAGCTCATTTACTAAATTAATATTAAATTGAACATACCTTATTATTTTCCTGACTGTTTAATTATCCTCCTTTAATACACATTCATTTTCCTGACTACAGCCAGTAAGCACCAAATTATGAACTGCAGTTACAGTTACAAATAACCAAGTATGAATGAGACAGATTTATTGTGTGTTTATAAGGAATACATCTGTCAGATATATCACTGAATTTGCATAATAAATTCCCTATATAAATTCTGAATTTATTCATTTGTCACTGTTGGAAATCATATTCTCCCACACCGCTATGCTTGAATTACTGCAGGGAGATTTGACCACAACAAAGCACTACATTATACATCCATTATGAGTATTGGAGTAGCCTCGGTGCTGTTCAGAAGGCTGTCTTACTTTAGGCAACTGGATTGTTTCTTGCTTTTCTCCTTACAGACTCATCCAACAAATCATCAAAGTCTAGCTCTTTAACAAGCTCTGAGTCAACGGCTAGCAGTGATGGCATGCTGAGTCTTCTTTATCCTGTTTTAGTTTGGAGTTCATTTTTAATCTGATTCTTTTCCGTTTTCTTTTCATTGACACACTAAACATAGACCCACCCTATTTCATCTGCTTATCTAGCTCCAGTTAAAATGAATGAATGAATGAATTATTGCCTTTATTGTCATTGCACAAAGTACGACAAAAATGGATGCATGTCCTTGATGGTGCAAGAAAGAAAGAAGGAAAGAAAAGAGAAACAGAATAATCACTAAGAATAATTTTTATTTAAAAATGTACATATTAAAATAAGTAATAATATCTACAAGAAATTACATATACCACACAAGAGTATTGCATCGAGACTATTTCTGGAAGAAGTAGAAGGAATAAAGTAGAAACAGAAGTCAACTAAATGTATATACGCTATAGACGCTGGCTCTCATTATTAGAAAATAAATGACTTCTGATTGTTTTGACACTCTCACCACGTTTGGTGCGAACGTAGGGTCAAAGACCCTCCTCTCAGCTGGAGGATTACTTTGAAAGGATGAATTGGGGTATTTTTGAACACCAGGACTTGGAAGAGTACACTTCAACTGTACTCTGCTACATTAAGAACTGTTTCAACAATGTCACAGCTGACAAGCACATCTGGGTGTATCCTAACCAGAAGCTATGGGTGACAAAGGAGGTCCAAACCCTACGTAAGGACCATAACAATGCTTTCAGGTCTGGAGATGGGGCACAGTACAGGGCTGTTGAAACAAGGCCTCAGAGAAGCCAAATCATCCTACAAAAGGAATACTGAAGACCACTTCCACAACAGTGACACATGGTGGCGCATCCAACACATTAGCAATTAAAAGTCCAGCAACCTCACAGCTGTCCATGGTGATGCTACGAATGGCCGAGGGACTTAACTGTTTCTTTGCCCACTTTGATGTGGAAGCACCTGAGATAGTCACCAGTCAGGAGCAACCACATCCTCACAGTGCAGGAACACGAAACACTGTGAGAGTGTCAAAACAACCGGAAATCATTTATTTTCTATGAGAGTCAGCGTCTCTTGGCAGCAGCAAGAACATTGGCACATCTTGGGTGGAGGGGGCATCAGAATTACATTACATTACATTACATTACAGACATTTAGCAGACGCTCTTATCTTATCCAGAGTGAAGTACAAGGAGCACACACAGAGTGACGTACAAGGAGCACCTGGGGAGCAGAGGGGGTGCCTTGCTTAAGGGCACTTCAGCCATGGATTTTTCCTGCCAGTCCAGGGAATTGAAAGCTGCTTCTCTAACCTTTAGGCCATGGCTGCCCCATAATAAAGTTGAAGGCCAGGCAACTTTATGGCAATGAGCTATGA
Organism: Gogo arcuatus; assembly: GCA_028570945.1. NCBI lineage: Eukaryota > Metazoa > Chordata > Actinopteri > Siluriformes > Anchariidae > Gogo > Gogo arcuatus. The sequence goes on along the minus strand of JAOTRR010000018.1, from coordinate 1,719,975 downwards.
CGTGATTCAGTGGCAACCAGTAGGAATTTAGAAGTGCTCTGCTCTAAAGAATACTAGAGAACACAGCCATCTACATTTTGGTTCTGTTCAAACCATTCCCAAGTACAATGGAGGTGAAATTTATAATTGCATTGGTGGGTTTCCTCATTATTTATGATATGCTCCTGTTTGCGTACAGGGACATAAAAAAAAATAAAAAAGAATAAACCGCATTTTGAAATTTGACTTAGCATCAACACAATTTTTTTTTAATTTTGGGGGAATTTTAAGCCTTTATTCATCACATGTACATTAGAGCACAGTGAAATTCGTCCTCTGCATTTAACCCATCTGGGGATGTGAGCACAAATCCCCAGAACAATGGGCAGCAGCTCCTGAGGAGCAGTTGGGGGTTTGGTGCCTTGCTCAAGGGCACTTCAGCCATGGATGTAGAGGGAGGGGAAAGTGCTGTTCATTCACTCCCCCCACCCACACATTTCCTGCTGGTCCAAGGAATCGAACCAGCGACTTTTTGGTACCAAAGCTGCTTCTCTAACCTATTTCATCTATGTCACAGAGCGTCTATAAACTTCAACAGCGGCATTGGCAGGGCAGCCAGAGTGAATTTTAATGCTCTCGTCGCATTTGGTGTGAACGTACCATGAGATGAGGCCATGTTTTAACAGTCTTTCTGAGGGGTAGAGCTTTTTTCCTGAGGTTAAAGGAATGCAAGGGTTAAGAGCATGGATAGGTGGTCAGACTGGCCTAAGTGTGGTAGTGGTGTTGTCCTGTAGCCATTCATGATGTTTGAATAGACTTTGTCCAGTGTATTTATTCCCCTGCTACACATTTAATGTGTTGCTCAAATTTGGGGAGTACTACTTTTAAATCAGCATAGTTGAAGTCTCCAGCTATAATATGAACTATTTCTGGATAGGTGTTCTACTGAGTGATTATAGCATAATGTAGATGGCCGAGAGTTATTTTAGCATCCGCATCAGGTGGTACATACACAGCAGTAGCCATTACAATGGTAAACTCACACGGAAGATAGATAGGTCTGTGTCTATCAGTCAAATACTCCAGATCAGGTGAACAGTGACTTTCAACAGGTTTTGTGTTAGTACACCAATTGTTATGTACGTAAATGTATAACCCCCCTCCTTTGCTCTTACCGGAGTCTTTGCTCCAGTCGTGGCGATGTGCTGTGCGGCCTGCTAGCTCAATAGCTGTATCCAGTATGAGTGAATGAAGACATGTCTCTGTTAACAGAATGCAACAATCCTGGATGAGTTTGTTTGCAGCAATCTGTAACTTGTCCATTTTGTTGGTGATGAATCTTCAGACCTAGCTAACTGCTCACTGGTTACATACAGTATATTCAGACCTCATTTACAAATTTATTTTAGATTTTGTGTCTTTACATTACCTGAAGAAATTATTTTCACATACTGGCCAGTTCGTTCATAGTGCACAAACACATTTGACGGCAAAGTCACCAAACGGTAAGTGAGGGCATATCTCAGCATTGGTGTGCCAACTTTGTAGATGACTGAAGAACCTCATCCTATGGGACTCAAAGACATTTGTCTAAATTCACCCCTAGGTGGTAAATTTGTAAAACTTTTGAACATCAAGTCAATATTTGAATATCTTTTAAAATTGCTGGAAGGTGCTGAGTGTTTATGATGGACCAAATTTATGATTTGTCAAACAGGAAGTCTGCCATTTTAATTTTTAAAGAAAAACTGTTGTTTTCAGGTGGGTTTTTTTCTCTTCTTCACCTACAAATTTGGTCCAGTGATAATGAAATTTGGAAGAGAACACCAGGAGTAACCAAACAAAACAGTGTCTTACATGGAGTGCAGGTACTTCCAATTCCTACAAAGAATGCAGGTGCTTCTGGTTCTTACATGAAGTGCAGGTGCTTCTGGTTCTTACATGGAGTGCAGGTGCTTCTGCCTCTTACACAGAGTTCAGGTGCTTCTGGTTCTTACACGGAGTTCAGGTGCTTCTGGTTCTTACACGGAGTGCAGGTGCTTCTGGTTCTTACATGGAGTGCCGGTGCTTCTGGTTCTTACAAGGAATGCAGGTGCTTCTGGTTCTTACATGGAGTGCAGGTGCTTCTGCCTCTTACACAGA
>JAOTRR010000018.1:1509115-1522560 GCA_028570945.1 Gogo arcuatus | reverse complement strand
ATTAACTTTTGACGAGGCACAGCTGTTAATTGAAAAGCATTCCAGGTGACTAACTGATGAAGCTGGTTAAGATAATGCCAGTAGTGTGCAAAGCCTCATCAAGGTAAACGCTGGATACTTTGAAGAATCTAAAATATCAAACTTTTTTTTAACACTTTTTTTTATTTACCACATAATTCCATATATGTTATTTCATATGTTATTTCAAAACCTATGAATGAGTAGGGGTGTACAAACTTTTGACTGGTACTATATATACAGTATTTGCTTCCAGGAGTTCTCCCTCCTTAACTGTAAACACAGCTACCTGAAACCCATCCTGACCCACAGCGGGCCTCCACTCACCACCACCTTGCCAGCCTGCTGTGGACCGCTGGCACGCTGCCTCACCAGCCCTCAGGCCTACGAGGTATAACACACACACACACACACACACACACACGGACACAGTGTAAACACACAACTGACACGTTTCCACACTCCCATACACTCCTTTAACCTGAAATGGTAGAAATGCTCGTTTACAACAAGTAGTTGAACGTTGTGCTGGATTCAGTAGAGAGTGGCGTTCAGTAGAGAGTGGCGTTGACATCAGTGTTACAAAGATTTCGGAAGGTCAAAACCTTTAAAATATTTACATCTGGTTTAATTTAACTCGAGACTACCCCAGATTTATTCTTTATAATGTGTGACTGGCAGAGCGTTAACTTCAACACTGTGTTGTTTTGCACATGTGAATTTGACTGCTTCCTGTTATCACATCCTGTCACTGTACTACAGTCATGACACCATTCTAAATGAAGACATTTACATGGCATAATTTATTAAAATGTATTTAATATAAAAATAGACGTTTATTTGGCTTGACACTTTCAGCGAATTTAGAGCATGTTCCTCAGAACACTGCGGCTAATTCATTCCATTTTTCACTTTGCTCAAGTTGTCTCATCTCTTAATGTTACTCATCAATACAAGAGTTAAAATCTCACCCTCAGATGCATAAATTAATTCCCTTTCTTTTTTTTAAAGGACTGAGTCATCAGTTTTGCTGCTGTTGCTTAGTAATAACAATAACATTTCTTTTTATAGCATCTTTTGTGCATTAAAATGTAGCTCAGTGTGCTTTACAAAGAAAAAAGGCACAAGGAAAAGAAAAGGAGCATAAAAAATAGACAAAAGAAAAATCTAAAAATCTAGGAATTTTCAGAATACATCGTAAAAAATAAATTATGTAATGAAGATAAAAATTGTGACGGCATATTAGGGCTATTGTAGGTTAAAGAAAATTATGGAGCTCGGATAAGGGGGTAATATTCAAAGAAAAAAACCTCAGAATTTCTGAGATTAAAGTTGTAAATTTACAAGAAAAAGACTCAGATGTTCTCTGAGATTGTAAAGTCACAAATTTGCGAGAACAGAACTCCGGGAAAATAGTGAAGGTTTTTTATTTTATTTTTTTAAAAATTTTTTGTCAAAGAACCAGATCACTTCACGTTGGAAGGTTGGATCAATGTCTTCACGCCACAGACGCTACGACTGAGTCGAGATTTATAGGAAATGCAGATCACACAATATAAGGGAATAAAGCGCTAAGAAATTTTCAACTACGTTTCTCAGAATGCACTGCAGCCAGGAAGCATGTGATTGTTGTGCTTCCTGAATAAAAACACGTAGACTTCATGGGTAGTCGTTGGAAAATTGTTGTGGTGTAAGAGGAATAAAATGTTTTGGGATGTCCTGTAACTCTGTCTTCACACCACCCTGTCGTGGGTGCCATTATTTTTGTACTGGTAGTACCGGTACTGAGTTACCAGTTACCAGTACTGAGAAAGTGGAGTCGATTCCACGTTACTACTCTCACTGACACTCAAACTAAAGTTTATCCAGAGTTCATTAAACCTCCTTCCTGTCACGGCTCCCAGGAGGAAGTGGCTCTTGGCGAGTTCTTCAGTAACGAGGCTTTATTCTGACTGATGATGTTTTTGTGCTGCTATGAAAGGTGTTTTGAAAAGGAAGAGAGACAGAACGACACAAATCCAGACTCTGACTGAAGAGAGAAGATGCTCTCCGGGTTCTTCGTCACACAAAAGAGGCTTTCAGTACCGGCACCCCACGAGCCGTTTGCTTCTAATATCCGAGATGTGAAGAACGCAGCTATTCACTGCGCAGTCACAGTCTGATGCATTCTGGCAAATTCCACTGTTCGTCTCAATGCTGATACTGTAGCTGCGGGGACGCTTGGCTGATTTCACAAATGTCTCACAGTCCTCCATTGTGCTCCTCACACACAATGAGCTGAATGTCTCTCCGGCCTGTGCCCTCCTGCCCCGTTCACTTTTATTGTGAGGGGACAAAAGCAAAGTCAATGATTGTCACGGCTCTAAATGTAATGTCACTGTGACAGCATTGGCTTTGAGAAAGCATTTCACCCTTCAGCGTCACATGGACAGTAATTGGGCCCAGTATAGGTTTCATCAGTGCTGTTTATTTGGAGTTTATTTGTAGCTTTTCAAAAGTGTTAACCTTTGCATTAGCAGAGCATCAATTCACAGCTGTAATATATAGAACACCATTTTTCTGAACACACAATTCCCGTCTTGTTTTAATGCCGGTCATAAAAATAACTTGCCCGAGTTGTTGTTAAGGTGATGTGTGGGGGTTCGGGGGCATGTCCTTTCATCACCAGTTCACCAGCAATGTTTCGAAGATGGAAATGCACCGATTTTGCTAACCGTGATGAGAACTGACAGTAGAAAAGTGTTTCAGTGGAGGAGCGCCGCTGTTACAAAATGTCACGGAGAAAGATGATTAGTCTGTTTGTTGTGGCCGAATCAGAGCAAGAATTTACACTTTTGGCTCATTTGCTGTTTGGTTTGGTTTCATTTCACACTGCACATAAATAACTGATCCAAAAAGCAAAAACAAGACCAAAGCAGTGGTGCATGTAGAGCTGAAAACTTTTTCTTGTGGAACTTTTTCATTCATTTGTCAGAAATACAGCGATGGAAAAACTTAAAGGTGCACTATGTAGGATTTATGAGGATCTATTATCATAAATGGAATATCATATTGATAAGTATGTTTTTATTAGTGTACAATTACCTGTAACTACAAATCATTGTGTTTTTGTAAGCTTAGAATGAGCCCTTTATATCTACGTAGGGCGCGGGTCCACTTCCACAGAGCCGCCATGTTGTGTTGCTCCAGTAGCCCAGAACGGACAAACCTCTAGAGAGTGCCTTCTGTTTCGCATTTTTACAAGTGGCAGCGTGAAGCCGGAAGGAAGCACCGGAATGAAGAAGAAGAAGAAGGAAGAGGAATGAGTGTTTGCTGGTGCTGGCTAACAAGTTTGAGAACCCAAATTTGAAAAATGGAGGATCATTTTATTATTTAGCATGAGGAAAAGCAAGGGAGTGTGAACGCAAGTATTGGAAGTACGCCACGGGCACCTGATGGTCACCGTATGCTCTAATACATGCTTGGAAAGCGAGGGGTAAGCGAGGGGCATTCAGTTGGTTGCAATCTGCGACCTCACCGCTAAATGCCACTAGATCCTACCTTTAAACCTAGTACCTTTAAACAGACCTTTACCAAGTGTGTGTAGAAATCACAAAAATCACCCAAGCACAAAGAGCACGGAGTCTGCTCTCAATAAATGATGGGGCCAAGCGCTTTCTGGCCCCACCACTTAATCTGAATGTATGTCCAAATTTGCCCTATTGGTGGCACTAGAGCGCTTGAGCAGGGTACACCAAATTGCTCTGATGGTAGCTGAGACTTTCTTCTGTCACTGGGCCAAATTTCAGTGTTTCAAAACTCGGCATTCAATTTCAATTTGGCCAAAACTTTCTATGGACTGCCATAGACTCGCATGTGGATGTATAATAATAATAATAATAATAATAATAATAATAATAATGAGAACAACAACACGTACAGTTCCAACAGCGTGCCAATACGCCTTTGGTGCTTGGCCCCCTAACTAGTTTCAGACATTTTTGCATATCATCCAGAGATTTTCTCTTTTTTTTTTTTTTTTGGTCCAGATCTTTACAGGCGTGGCATTTCTGCAGCACTACAGCTCTGTCCTTTGGCCCAGTTTAGAAGCTCACCTTTAAAAAATCCTGCTTTCTTAATACCACACTCGCACTGAAAACCGGATATTTTCCGCTATTATGTTGTAACGGTGTCGTGTGGGAACGGGAGCAAAACGGCAAGGTCGAAACCTTAATCTACAACCTGTCGACCTAATAACATTTACAGGAATCTTTTGTTACAGCTGCAGTGGGAATCGGAGCCATCTAATTTATGTTGTGGCGGACGTGATGTTGCTGGCAGTGATGTAGTGATATTGTGATAGCACTATTCATACTGCCTCAGTGTAAAGCAACTGGCAATGACCTCAAGAAAACAAGCAAAGAAAAATTTGTCAGATAAGTAAATGTGTTATAAATAACCTTTGTTTGAATAAAACAAATGTTCAGGAAGAGAACTCTCAACAGATTAGTGAGAAAGCGAATCAACTCTGAATGGACTCAACTGCAGGAAGTGGATCAAACATGTTGTGTGTTTTGGATTGTAGCACCGTTTTTTGTTGGTGTTTTTTGTTGATGTGAGCTGCTAAACTATACCAAAGGACAAAGCTGTAGAGCTGCAGAAATGCCATGTGGTCTGGAGTTTTAGATTTTTAAAAAAAACAGAAATGAATTCTGGATGATACACAAAACATTTTCAACGAGTTGTTTATATGATTATTGAATCATTTATTTAGCACCAGCTCTGTGTTCTTTGTCCTCGGGGGATTTCTGTGATTTCTACGCACACTTGGTTAAGGTTTGTTTACCCTTTTTCCATCACTTTTATTTCATGAATAATGAATGAAAGAGTTTTACGAGAACGTTTTCATCCCCTTTTGCTTTGTTTAATTATGAAACCAAACCAAATAGCAAATGAACCAGAAGTATAAATTAGGCTCTGGTATTGATTTGGACTCTGTAATCAGACTAATAGGTGTGAAAAGTCCCTTAAGCATTTGTCATTATTGGTTGAATCACACTTCCTGTGCATCCCTGGACTATGTTTTTTATTTCTCCCTCTGTACCTCCTTAACAGCTTGAGAATGATGAGCTCGTTATTTAGTTATTATCCTGAATCGGTTGTTGGTCTATTTTGTGTGTGTGTGAGAGTGAACCAGCAGGCAGCACCTCATCAATCTGCCCCATTGATTTGCCCCGAGGTCAGTGCATGTGTGTGGTCCATTTATTCCTCATCCTTTGTTCCTTTCTGTTCTTTTCTTGTCATCTTTCTCTCTTTGATTTGTTTCTTCTCTTAAGAAATGAAATTAATTTTTTGTACTTTTACAAGGATAAAAGTGTATAATGACTATAACGACTCTATCTAGAGATGTATTATTTAATATTTATGGAAGGAGTCCATAAATCCCATGAAATCCCAGAAAGCTCTAGCTTGACGGAGGTTATATCGGAAGACGCTGGCTGAGGAACACATTTATCTAGAGAGTAATCATTACGTCATCATCTGAAAAGAAGCAAGGGTTCCTCAACAAGTGTTCTTTGGATGTTTTTTAACTTCCTAACTATCTGTTGCGCTTAAAACTTCCACTAGAGGTACAAATTGAAGGTTTGTTTAAGGTTCCTGTTATGATTTCTTTCTCTAAAATTGCGTGTTTATTTTTTAAAATGTTGTGACGTCAGGTCAGGTTAATGAAGTCATTTTCTTGGCTTGGGTTATCTCATTAATGTAATGTGAATGGACAGGAAGTGTGTATAACTTGCTCAGTAATATTAACAATCTGTTTTTTAGCTATGCAAATCGTTTTTTTGAGAGTGTGTTTCCTCTTATTTAAAAATCTCTAAGTCTAGTTCCACTCTCTACTCTTGTGTGTTTCCACAGTGTCCTTCATGATCCTTTGTTTTAAGCTTGCGCACGTGTGTACCTGTGTGTGTGTGTGTGTGTGTACGTGTGTGTGTACGCGTGTGTGCACCTGAGCGCCCCGCCCCTCTCCCCCGCCTCATCTCCCACTTGTCCCTGTGTTCCACAGAACAGCGAGCAGCTTCGGGACACCGACTCGGACCTCATCCTGACGGACGGCGACCTGACGCTGACGTACGGCGACACGGCCATCACGGTTAACGGCGCCTCGTCGTCATCTGCGTCGGGGCCGAAGAGCGGCAAGCGCAACGGCAGCACGTCCGAAGAGGCGCTGGAGAGAGAGCTGGACTCACGGGAGCAGGACCTCCTGACCCGGGGCACGCGTCTGGTTTTCCCCATGGAAGATCATGCCTAAGACTCCGCCCCCAGTCGCTGACTCTTCCCCCTGCACATTCTCCCTCTCTCTCCCTCTCTCTTTCTATCTCCATGCCTTGGACACCTCACTCCATCTGATCCTCCTGCACTGCTTTAGACATCAGGCAGGGGAGAGGGAAGGCGAGAGAGAAAGAGTCTGAGCGAGAAGATCTCGTGTGTTTACTGAACTGCAGAAGATGCAGAACGTTGGCGATACTGTGATTCGAGAAAATAGACACTTGCTTTTTCAGAGCATGGTGAGGAACTTGGTGGAATTTGGGCATGTTGGAAGATATGTGGGTTATGATTGGCTGTAGGTGGGGATTTTTTTTTTTTCCATCAGCCACCGCCCACACTGAACAGCTAAAAATGTGAAACCTAAGTATAGACGTGGAATCTGTCTGCATCACGAGCCAACCTCTTTTTCTTACACACACGCACACGCACGTTTTCTTTGGAAGAAGAATTACTTAGAAAGTCCGACTGTTGGATTCATTCAGCATAACCGTCATCCATTACATGCTTAATTGTTCATTATTCAAATGGTGGTTGAGGTGTGTGTTTGTAAATATGTAAAACTCACGCTGGCGAATTTGAGAGACGTTCTTCCAGCATACAAATGACGATCTTCTGTGTCTGAAACTTACTGCATTCCCAGAGGATATTGTCTGATCTCCTGAAGCATTATGACCAAGATCGAGGTGAGAAAGTGTACTTCAGTAAAAGTAGAAGTATGAAGGCAGCAGTCTACTGGTTTTTGAGTGAAAGTCAAAAAGCATCGAAATTTAACACACTCAAGTATTGACGAATAAAAAAATTAACTGCATAAGTTTAAGTTACAGTGCTCTCTCACACACACACCTGGAATTCACCTGACTGTTTAGTGAAAGTTTAATAACTAATGTGGAATGAATGCCAAGTCACATCAGCAACGAAAACAAAACTTAACTAGCTAAATTATGAGGGTAAGTCAACATTTAATATGTAGCTACAACAGTAAAACTACTACTGATCCGTTGTTCAGAATCGCCTCTTGTACCGCTAACGTAAACCAGGTCCACTTTTATGACATCAGTTTGCAATAAAGGCAAAATAAAAATAAATGCAAAATACAAACATTTCAAAAGGATTTCATTTGAGTCACTCTCATACAAAACTTAACTAGCTAGCTCATTTAACCAGCTAGATTACAAAACCAGACTTAACTCAAAGTTAACTTCTTTAGTTTGGTGGCAACTTTTAAAGACCAATATTTCATTTTTCATTTCATTGACGGTTAATAAATCAATCATCCTCTTGGAACGAATGCTACGTCACATTTGCAACGAAAACAAAACTTAACTAGCTAGCTAATCTAATGAGCTAATTTACAAAACTTATCTAGCCAATTTAACAAACTAAATTAAAAATATTAACTAGATACCTAAGTTAACAATCTAATTTACAAAACTTAACTAGCTAGCTAATTTAACTAGCTAAAGTACAAAATGTGAGTAGCAAGCTAATTTAATGTGCTAATTTACGAAACTTAATTCTCTAGCTGATTTAACTAGTTACATTACAGAACTTAACTAGCTAATTTACCAGACTTACAGTTAATGTAACTCAACATACTTTTTTTAGCTTTGATGGTGAATTGTAAAGACCATTGTTCATTACATTTATGTTTAATTACCCTTTTGGAATGAATGCTAAGTCACATTAGCAACGAAAGAAAATATTAGCTAGCAAATGAATTGAATATCTAATTTAATTATCAAAATTACAAAACTTAACTAATTAATTTACTGAAATTAAAGTTAATGTACTTATTTAGCTTCGATGGCAAATTTTATAGACCGATATTTTTCTTTTTGTACATGCAAGGCCAGTGAGACGTCTCATCCTGTCATTTGTAACTCCAGTAAATTCTGAGTAAGATAAAAAAAAAAAAAATCATGCACTTTGAGATTCGTAACGAGGATCTTGAAGGTCAAAATGAAGATGTAAGGAGTAAGAAGTGTTTTATTTCTCTTGTAAATGTGCTTGAGTAAGAGTACGTTTACGTACAAGTATTAAATGTTAATAATACTTAAGTGAAGTATTAAGTGTAGTAACAAAGTACAATTACTCAGTATTTTCCGTGATAGTTGATGTATCAGGAAAAAAAAACAACAAAAAAAGAAATATTCAAGATTTTGTAAGGAACAGCTTTATCAGATTTTATATATTATATCTATCTCATCGCTCCATCCAGCACATCTGCTTCAGTATTTGTTCGTCTCCGGCCCGACACATCCACCCCAACGCTTCAGTGTTAGTGTCACTCCCGCATCATTAACCTAAACACATTGCATTTACACGCTGTGTTCCTGCTTATCCGTTCTCACCCAGCTGTGAGCGATGAGCACAGCTGTGACTCCGCCCCTCTACCCCAGTGCGATGATGACTCACACTTTCACAACGCGCTGCTGTGTCCATGTTTGATCCCCTGAGTGTTTTTCTCTACATAAACATGAGCAGTGAGTGCTGTGTGACCTCGGGAGGACGCTTAATGGCAGGAGTTTATCACAGCTGCTTAAAAAAAAAACCCCCACTAACATCTGCATCAGAAATCTGAGCCGTATCTGAATCCCTGAATCCCTGAATGCAGTCCTTTATATCCAGATTCTCTGCAGGCCGGATTGTACGAGAGGCCAGTGTCCGAATCCTCGTCATAAATTCGGAAAGTTGTTTGATAGCAACTCGTGTCGCAATCAGTCCACTTCATCTACCTCCTAATAAAACCCTGAGCAGTTACATGAGGCCTGTCGCAGTTCGGATTTCAGCTCAAAACCTTAACAGAAGCATTATAGCAGACGTTTAGCAACACTGGACATGTACGGAAATTCAGTTTTCTTTTTGCCTTTTATACTGTAAAATATCTCAAAAGTAAGATGTGAGCCAAACAATACATTTCAAATATAAAAATAATAAATAGAATTTAAAGACTAATATAAAATCTATATACATACCATTGCAAAAATATTCAGTTAATAATAATCTTTATAGAATACTTTTTGACGCAAGACCTCAGTTATTTACGTAAAATAGTTAACACGAAAAATACCGTAAATCAAATATGTATAAGTAGAAATTGAAATTCTAATTCGATCAAGAAATTATAAAAAGAAAATGAGCTCATTTAAACAAAACTCAATTACAAAACTCAATTTGCTCACTAATTTAATGAGCTAATTTACAAAAACACAACTAGCTAGCTAATTTATCTAGTGAAATTACAAAACGTAGCTAATTCACCAAACTTAGTTAACTCCAATTCTTTTGCTTTCTTGGTGAATTTTAAAGATGGATGTTTTATTTTTCGTTTAATTTGTTTAATAATTATTTTGGACTGAATGCTAAGTCACATTAGCAACAAAAGAAAAACGTAGCTAGCTCATTTGACAAACTAAATTACAAAACGGAGTGAAAATGAAAGTAGAAATAAAAAGTAAATGAATAATAAATAAAAGTCTGAAAAACTTAGAAATATATAAATTAATTAAAGCAAAACAAAAAACAGTAAAGATAAAATGTAAAAGATATTTAATGGGAAAATTAAAGTACTAAAAAAAAAATCAATTAGCAGAACAATCTACAGCCATTAAAAACTCAACAGATGTTTCACAGGTAAGACCATTTGAACAGGTCGGAGTGTAACCTGGACTTAAATCCAAAGGTCGAGTGCAAAAGTTTTTGTATCCTTAAAGGAAAAATCCAAAAGGAATACAAATTTAATTAATATCACAGAAATTTTGTTTTTTAAGTTGTTTTTTTTTTTTTTTTTTAAGAGAAATGGATAATAGTGCATTGTGGGTTTCCTCCATGTCCTCCAGTTTCCTCCATTTATACTAAATTGCCCCAAGGTGTATTTGGGTGTATGCATGTGTGTGGTGTCCTGTGATGGACCCGCGTCTCATCCAGAGTGTATCCAGATAACATTCCCCTTTGTGGATGTGATATAAATATAGTCTCTAATAACACGATCCTTGCGCACACGTTACTTTTTTTCTTTTTCTTTCTTTTTTTTTTTTTTAACATAGCATCTTTGACTTGTATTTTTTTGTATATGAAGCATTACAAGTGGTACATTTTCAGGGGGGACACAAACTTTTGCACTCCAGTACAAATTAGTAACCTACTACAGCAAAAACAAAACAGGCTACACCCTCTGTATCCTGTCATGTTTAATTCCCCTTCAGTAAAGTGAAAGTGTTAGTGTTGCTGCCTTCAGATCCTCTTCGGATGTTCGTGTTCACGTATTCGGAGGCGGTGTTTCTGACGTGGTGTGTGTTCAAATGGTTTTGGTTGGAAAAAATGGACAGCATAGGAGGAAAAAAGCTTTTTTATTTTTTATTTTTGGTTTCTTTGTCATCTACGACAAGATGTTTATTTTGCCTTACTGAAAGAATATAGAGAGCTGAAAATGATCACTTAAATCTTTCCGTCTGTTGTAGGCAATCCATTTTGGTCGGGCGCCATGACTTTTTATTATTGACACGACGCCCTCGACTCGGAAAGTCGAGTTTCCGAATGGTAATTACGATGTTGTCGTGGTGTTCGAGTGCGTTCACCTCGTAATTACGATGTTTCTGACAGGACTTGAAGGCAGCATATGTTACGATTTCATCATATTGTGTTACACAAAACGAGATCTCGATCATGATAAAACCACAGCCGATCATGAGGAACAAGATTGGATTAGTTCTTGTCAATCATTGGCATCTGTTAGCTCATGTATGTGGAAGAGGGCGGATAGCACTTTCTTCTAGATGGGTTACAAGCACATGGAAAAAAAAAAAAAAAAACATGGCTGCTCTCACGTGTCTCAGAGGAAGTGTGCGTTGGCTTTCGCACTCCTTAGTTGGTCCACGTGTCTGTTCTGAGTTATGTTAACAGTATGTATGTTTCCTCCAGCCCTTAATTAACAGCTATGACCTTGTTATGATGCTGTCCTGACAGAGGTATGTATGTTTTCTCTGGACCATAAGTTACATATTTCTGCTTATCCTGAATCCTCATGTATGCAGAAGAGGGCAGATAGCGCGTTCCTCAGGTTGACCTGTGTCGCAGCATGATCAGGAGTTCCGGGGGGTGGGGAATGATGTGGTTGGGTGGCTTCACGTGTCTCAGAGGAAACACGCGTTAGTCTTCACCACGCTGTGGTCGGTCGCTGTCGGATGATACAGGATTGCTTGCTGATGGTGGAGAAATTGGGGAAGTTTTTGTCCGAGAGTTGTTTAATTCTATAAACGGACCTGATTTTGAACAGTGATCATGATGTGATAATTGTGACACGCCTAAACTCTCTATTAATGTGGTTTTAAATCGATGATCAACCCAAACTATTAATAATCCGTTTAAAAGGAGAACACCACATCCTTCATGTCCTCTCATAGATTTAAAGCGAGAACCTCCAAACCTAGTTCTTTGAGTTTCGAGTTGTACTTTTTATTCAAACATCTTTTGAAGTAACTTTCATGCTTGGCTTCTGTAAACCATCTTGGTTTCTTTATATATTTTTTTCTGGAAAAAAAAAACAAAAAACAAAAAAACCCTTCTGCGTTGTGACCTTACCTTATCGCTGGACGATCACAGACCTGAGAGAAAACTGTGAAAACATCCTCATCCTGTGAAACATTTCACGTTTGACTCGAAGAACTGACTGACGCTAACGTCGGGGTGGAAACGTCGTCACAGCTAGGTGCACTTTGGATTTCTGGGGTGGATCCGGATCCAGCTGTGACTAAAAGGGACTTAGAGAGACTTCCGGGACTTCGTGCAGCTGTTGCGTCCGGAGTAATCCAGCGGATTTGTACATACGTCTAGGTCTATCCTTACGCTCTCCCATAGCTGTCGGCTCGTACCCCGCCGTCCTGCATGTGTCCGTCTCCGTCCAAATATACTCAGTAACGAGGGATGCCATGTTGAATGTGTGTGATGTATCTATATACCAAGACGACAGCGTCGACGCTTATTACTCCTTATTACATGTGAAAATGCACTCGAGCCTGACAAAAAGTGTGTATGCATTAAAAACAACTGTACATTTCAAACCATATATCAATGTATTCAACTGAACTGGTTTACTGTAGCAATATATCAAATATGAGGGAAATGCTTTGTTACTGAATAAAAAGACAATGTTTACTACAAAAAAAAAACCTCTTTATTTACAAAACGTCTTCATAAATATGTTTTTGTTCACAGAGTGAGTTCTTCGACTCGACGTAGTTCATGTTAGTTCTTTATGAGATGTCATGTTTTTACGGTGTAATACTGTCATCACGTTAACGCATTCATTTAATAAACATTCGATAACGTTACTTCAGAGCAGTGTTCATAAGGCTCTAACAAGGCTCTAGGACACCTGACAAACCTGCAGACACATTCTGAAAGGCATTGCATCAATTTTTATATCAAGTTGACATAACACCTGAGTCAGGTGACGTAAGGTTGTGTTACGGCATGAGGGAATGATTTACTCTGTAATAAGAGTTATGTATCTTGTCTCTGACCCTTAGGTTCGTTCTACCTATGAACACCTATGACCAAGTTGTTACAGTGTTATAACGCAGCTATGTACTTTCCCAATCCCTTAATTAATTTCATAATTAATAAGTAAATTTTCATAGTTGTTCTTGTAACGCCTGACCATTTCATGACAGAGCTATTTCCGTTTTTTGTGCTTATAAGCATTTTATGAACATCTGTGGTCATGTCATGATACTGTAATAACAGGGCTACATATATATTTGTTCTACTCTGTACCCTTAAGTAAATACTTTCAATTTTTTTAATACTTATAAGATTTTATGAACACTTATGGCATGTCACAACAGCACTATGTATATTTTCTCTGACCCTTACCTACACTGAATTTCATGTTACTACTTATAACATCTTTGTGAATACATATGACCATGTCATGACAAAGCTATGCTTATTATCTGTAGCCCTTAGTTTCATATTTCTGTTTATAACATCTTTATGAACACCTAAGTTTTGTCACGACAGTGCTATGCATACTTTCTAACCCTTAACTACACTGAATTTCATATTTATACTTATAACATCTTTATGAAGACATATGACCATGTCATGACAGCTCTCACCCT
>JAOTRR010000018.1:1496676-1509015 GCA_028570945.1 Gogo arcuatus | reverse complement strand
TAGTTTCATATTTCTGCTTATAACATCTTTATGAACACCTAAGACATGTCACGACGGCAGTACACACATTTTCTGACCCTTAACTACGTTGAATTTCATATTTCTGCTTATAACATCTTTATGAACACCCATGACATGATAAAGTTGTTTATTATATCTAGCCCTTAGTTTCATATTTCTGCTTATAACATCTTTATGAACACCTAAGACATGTCACGACAGCGGTACACATTTTCTGACCCTTAACTACGTTGAATTTCACATTTCTGCTTATAACATCTTTATGAACAACCATGACATGATAGTGTATCTTTTCTCGAGCCCTTAAGCAAAGCTTCTTATTTTATGAGCACCTATGACCAGGTCGTTACACAGCTATGTAAGATCTGTCACCTTTAAGTAATCCGAGTTTCATGTTCCTACTTATAATATTTTTATGAATATGTACATCAGTGTCATGATACTGTTATGTAGATAGAGTTATGTATATTTTGACTCTCATCTTGCTGATTCCACTAAGCCACATAAATGTCTCTGAGTGTAAGTCAGATAACAGGAAGAGCCTTCTGACAGATGAAACCTTATGTAGGTTTCATGTCACCATATGAACACTGCTCTGGGGTATAGTTTTACCAAACATTCAAATGTTTGACCATGTGCTAAGAGGCGCTACCTGTCGCTCTCACAATACACCACTGTTTCACACTTTACTGAAATGCATTATTAAGTGTTTATGAATGTGTCTCTTCAGGTTTCTGAAAGAATATGGTGTTTCGTTTCTTCATGTATGTGAAAGATAGTGTGACAATGAAACAGCACTTCAGTTATTCTATCACAGGCTACACACACACACACACACACACAAGCCCAGAGCGCTGAGCTCCATGACCTGTAGCTGATTAAGGGAATCGGAGGATTAGCGCTGATCAAACATGGCCGACAGCCCGTACGCTCATCTCCCAGGTGTCTCTGCCTCACTGTCATAGTTAGTGTTTAATCTCCTCCAGGTTATAGCCAGTGTCCTCTGAAGCCTACGTGCTTTTATTCAGCGTCCGTCTCCTCGCTGTCGGATCCGGTCTGGCGCCGCTGTGGAGCGTCTGCTCTCAGACTGGAACTGTTCCTAGTGTCTATCCTCCACAGAGCAGTGACGGACGATATTCCTGCCTCTCGCTGTAGCTTCACTTCGGCCTGTTCTCTTCTCTCACGCTCCTCAGTCTTCTCTTTAGGCTTCTGTAACATCAACACACAATCATTTATTTCTTATGAGCTCATATGATGAGTCACCAAGACGGTTCAGAGCGGCAAAGTAACAGCGGCAGTACCACGAAGGATAAAGTGTCGTGTAGAATCTACTCTTCTCTTGATATAAAGTGAAACATATAGTAAATTATAACGCAGTATAATGATGTATAAGGTATAATTTATAGAGTAATAAATATATTTGCATTCAGACCATGCTGTATTTGGTAAAAACGTTATTCAGAATAGTTTTTACTTTGTCGATTATTACTATATTGCTACACTGCTTATGTAACATCTAAAAATGTAAAGAGAAAAAAGACACGCCCACTTTCTCCTTTGCCACGTGGTCAAAGTTCTGCATAATTTTAAAACGTTTTCCCCTTTATAATCGAATCTGATGTACCGTGATCATTCCGGCATATTTTGCTGTTCACGTCTGTTAGCAAACTGATAACCAGCATTTGATAAACATTCAGTGTTCATAACACTACATGACACCTACATAAGCCCGAACATACATAAACGTTAATAAAGGCTTTTTCTAGCATGCGTCTGGAGTGTTTACAGACTTAATACATGTGTCCGGTGACCTAATGTCGTGTTATTACACTGTCATGTCACTGTGTAATAACACGGCTATGTACAGTATATTATCTCTGTGCTTTTAGTAAAGTGAATTCAAGCTCTGATTATGATCTGAACATTACAAGCTGTCATCACTTTAAGCTCTTTGTTCATGTAATAAACATCCATTAACGCTGTACTTATGAGCAATGTTCATAAGGCTACCTGACACCTACATAAGCTCTATGTGACAAAAGACATAAACCTACGTGAACATTTATAAAGCTTTTTTTTTTTCCCCTAGCAGGTGCCCAGTTTGTTTTTCTCCCACGTTTTCAATTACCACCTTCATACAGTTGCACTATGACACTTTACGACACCTACGTAAGACCTATATGACAACTGTCGAACCTAGATATAGATTTACATATAAGGTTTTTTTTTTTCTAACAGTTGTCCCGTGTCAAACAGCTCTGATTAATTTTCACATCACAGTGATGTAACACCTACTATGTCAGGTGACATAAGGTTGTGCTATGACACTGATTTATGTTAGAACATCATGACATTGTAACAACAGGATTTTTTGTGAATTGTGTCGTACATTTAATATATTTTTTTTGCTTATATGATTATGAACCCCTATGCCCCTGTCATGACGCTGTAATAACAGAGTTATGTAGGCCTACATTTCCTCTGGCTCTTCAGTAAAGTCAGTTTGAGCAGTGTTATTTCCATTCGAAACACGTGTGCTCTGAATCGGGCGGCGTGTGAAATAAAATACGACTGCACAGAGCTCGTATTAATCATGTCACCGGTCATAAAAATGGACACAGTCATGAAATATTAGATTAAAGGAAGCACAGAGGGTCCAGCACAGCGGTACTGGTTCACATTGGACCCGTCAATAACCAACCAGGTCCAATAACGAAGAGACTAAATGTACTATGAGCAGGTTACTCTTTTTTATTTATGCATGTTGAATTTAGTATTACTCCATCAATACCTTTTGAAAGTAACCCATTTAAAACTGTACGCCATGTTCTGAGTATCTTATGGATTTCAAACTTATGGCTGCTTTACATGTTCCATGTATGAAGTTAAAGTATTTCCAGATGTGCCGTTATAGAAAAGAGTGAATCATTTAGGCAGAAGGAACCAAACCTCAAAGGCACAAGTTCATAAAACTTTTTTTTTTTTTTTTAATGGTTTGGCCACGCTTGTATTTTTAGTCCATGAACTCAATAAAAAAAACATCATGCTGGATTGTGTGCTTTTGTTGCAAGACATTGATCCATTTATACATTTCGGTTTACATCGTTTTTTTTTGTCTTCACTCCATAAAACACAACTGATGGGTGACTAATTTCAGCTTTTTAAAGTGAGCCATTAGTAAGGAGTCGACTCCCAAATGACTCAGTCATTTTTTTCCTCTCAAACCTCTCCAAAGTGGCTGTTCAGTGAAACTGTTGAGTGAAAATCTCCTTGTAATGATCAAAACAGCTTTACACTTCGTATTGGGTTTGTTTTCAAATCTGTTTGAATGTAAAAACAGGAAGCTACATTTTAGATCTGATATCATTCCTGCACTAATCTGCATCTCCTCATGCTCATACCATCGAGTTAAAGCCCTCTTGGGGGTTAGTACAGCATGAAAAGTGTTTTTTTAATCAATATTTAGTGTTTTAAAATGAATATTATGAATATGCGCACCGTAATGAAGCAACTTTGACAGCGAGCTCCGAAAATCTGAGACCAAACTGGAATTTTATATTTATATTCTGAGGGAAAAAATGAGATTAAAGTCGTGCATTTACAAGAAGAAACTCGGATATTCTCCAAGATTATAAAGTCACAAATTTACAAGAAAAAAAAACTAGGAAAAATAGTGTTTGGTTTTTTTGGCAAGGAACCAGATCACTTCACTTTGCAAGACTGGACCAACGTCATCACACCACAGACGCCACGGCTGAGCCGAGAGTTATGGGAAATACAGTCTTTCCTCCCCGATCACGCAATATAAAAGAATAAAGCGCTAAGAGATTTTTAACTACATTTCTCAGAATGCACTGCAGCAAGGAAGCATGAAATGTTCTCGTAAATTTCTGACTTTTTATTCTCGGAATTTCTGAGGTTTTTTCTTGCAAATTTACGACTTTATAATCTTAGAGAATATCCAAGTTTTTTCTTGTAAATATACGACTTTCATCTCAGAAATTCTGAGGGTTTTTTTCCCCCCCTCAGAATATTACCCCCTGCCTCAGCTCCGTTTTCCCCCTACAGTGGCCCTAATATGCCGTTGTAGAACACCTGTACTCGGGGAAAATGTTTTTCTATTTAACTGTTGCAGAAACCATCCAGTTTTGTGATCCTGTTATCAACGTGCATTTTTTGTGCACTCAAAAAAACATTACGAAATAAACCTTCAATTCATAAAGAAATACAAGTCAGCCAAGACTGATTTCTTTTTATTTACTACAAACACGATAGACAGACACGTTTCGACACTTTTTGTCGTCCTCAGTGTCTACTCGGTGTTTATTTTAGACTGTATAAAAAACCAAGTATTGAATTTTATTTATTTAAAAAGGAAATAAAAAGGAAATGCAGTATATTCTCAACTATTTTTAGCGTGCTGTTTAAATGTAAATAAATTTGTGCTGTTTTTCAGTCAAGCTATTACTGATAATATAATTTGCAATGAAAATTTTTGTATTAAATTAAAAGAATGCAAAATAGAAGCATTTGTACTCGGGCTTTTTGGGCACTACAGTACTGTTTTTTTTCTCACTACGACTGGCTCTGTGACACTGTGCCAAATATCTTAGATGTTTTGTTAATGTTGCTTTTCAGTCAGTTATTATTACTGTCATTAGACAATCGTGAAAACAACACCGCTGATCATTTCCCACTGAGAGCATCACAGGTTTGATTGGAATTGTCCTCATTTCCAAAGAAATGCACTCGGCTGATCGGCTGATTAGATAACTGCATAAAACAGCAGGTGTATGGGTGTACCTAATAAAGTGGCCAGTGAGTGTAAATCATGATCAAATCCAAGATCAGCATTTTCCGACTTTCAGAAGCCGAGGTTAACGAATGCTGCAATCCAATCACTGTAATCGAAAGTCGGAAATTTCCGAGTCGATTTTCTGATCTAAAAGCGTTCCAGTGCTTCAGGAATATTGGAAAATCATGGACGCCCAGAGCAAGTTCATATTTGTATGCCTACTCTTTGAATTTGAGAAACGTACCAAGAAAACGTACCATTATTTCTAAAATGCTTTTTCACAGCACAAACACTACATACCCACTAAAATCAAGTTTTATCAAGTAGTAAATAAAGCAAAGGGAGATCTGTTTCACCGCCATGTTGTTGCGACTTCTTGAGGTTTGTTGATGTCAGAGAACTGAATCGGAATTCCGAGTTGAATGATTTTTTTCCTGCGTTGGAGGTCAGGTTTTTCCGAGTTCTGAGTACAGAACAGTATTGGAGAATAATTTTTGCCATAAACCGTCTTTGGATGATTAGAAACTTCACCATATTAACATTTATCCCTCTTTAAAACACTTATATAGCTCATATGTTCCTGAATGAGCTGTTACTATGGCGACAGAGGTAAGGAGCTCCTGCCACTGATTCTCACCTGTTCACAGCTAGAAACCTCTTCTTTTTTTTTTTGGTCACCTCTGAAACCTCTCCAGCGGCACCAGCCGTCAGAGTTCACGGCTCATCAGTATGTGCAACTGCATACGGGTGTAAAGTGCACAGCTGGGACTCTGCTCCAGTGCTGTATACTTTTATTGGCTTTATCTACATACAGATTGGACTGCGTCCCTATAAACATGACTTGGGTGCATTTAGTTTCTTCACAGGAGTTTATTTTTCACTCAGGCTCTTATTGTGAAGTATTTACTAAGACAAATTATTGACAAAAGCAGCTCCATTGCTTGTTTTGTGGAGTTAAGTGGAACAGAAGAAGGACATACGGTTGTACATAAATACATGCTGTGCAAAGCCGCAGAACATTTTGGTCGCATGCGGTTTTGGTGAATAATCAGCCACAGCCGAGGGAGTTGCACGACTGAAAACAGATCTGCCTGCTGCTATGCCACATTCAGTAGTCTTTATACTGTGAGAAAAACAATAATATATGAATACAGGGCTGAACAACTGGTTTGTGGGTTAAGAGTTTGCTTCAAGATCCGAAGATACATTTGTTCGCTACTTTTTTCCACCCGTTTCCTCCACCACACACAGAGCTGAGTATAAAATCACCCGTTTGGAATCTATGTGGTCTACTGAAGTTATAAAAGACGCCTATCCTTTGTGCAGTGGGTGAAGCTGTCATCTTTAATCGCATTAGACACAGGATACGTGCTGTTTTATTCCACACCTCAAGTTCCTCTTTCTTTTTTTCCTTTGTTCTTTATAAGAGGGTTTTTCCTCTCGCTGTCACCCCGGGCCTGGGCTTTTCAGGTTAACATCTGCATATTGACTTAATATCTCTGATTTAAATATGTAAGGAATAACCCACTCCATGTCCTGCTGCTGTTGTGTTATTGTGAGATGAAGCAGAGTTAATGTTACTACTGAATCCTGAAGTCTAACATCATGTCTGTCATAAAGTGTTTTACACCACAGTGATTACAATTTTTATTTATTAAAGAATGACAACTCCATACTTTTGAGCCATTTATAGTTAGTCAATGTTGTGGAACATCTACGTATGAAAGTGTATTAGCAGCTATAAACAGTCACCAGTTTGTCTTTTTTCTCTCTTGAAATTAATTTTTTTTAAAAATCCACCTCCTTATAGAAAACTTCACCATATCAACGATTAAACACGTTTTTTCTTTTCTGTTCATGTGGAGCGTCCACCGTACGCGTCCCTGCGAATGAGCCGCTACTATAGAAACAATACCTGAGTGTCCTAGATGTAACAATCTCGAATCTGATTGGTCATCAGGCGCTGATTAATCTTCTATAACAGCAGCTCTGAGAGGAGGAGGAGCAGGAGTGCAGGTTTATAATTCTAATACGTTATCGTTTCCATAGTAACAGGGACTACAGCATATGCTTCACGTAAACAGATTTTTAAAAAGGTGTGTAATCATTGATACGGGGAAGTTTTCTTAAAATAACTAGACGTTTATTCATCATTTATGGAAGGAGTCTCCAGTGTCAGAGGTAAAGCTGTAACTTTACGTTTTCTGACCTCTTCAGGACAGAGGAGTTTACGCTTCTTTGTAGTTTCTTGGTAACATGGCAAGCTGCGTTTTTGTTTTATGAACTTTAAGAGAGAAAAAAAAAGACAGGCTGGTGAGGGACCGATTGTGTAGAGCTGCTATAACTCATCAACTTGTCTGTGGATGTTCCATAACATTAAAGGTAGCTATAAATGGATAAAAACTATGTCGTGTTGTTTTTTTAATCGACTAAAAAGTGTAATCGATGACAAATTGCTCTGGTATAAGAGAGAGGAAAAAGACTTTTGAGACATGCTGTTACAGGAAAGTGACAACTTCAGAGTGGTAGTGGCTCGGCTTCATTACACCACTGTGTTGTTGATTATTTTACTATAACAGCACGACTCCTTACGTATTATGCATTACAGGTGAATAGTGGAATCACCCTGGACCTGACTTGTTGATGTTTTAATTCTGATGAAGCTCTCTTACTGTAGTTCTGCTCCAGGTTCCTCTTTTCGTATCCCAGGTGGCGCATCACCTCGCTGCAGTACGCCTCCACCTGGCCCACCTGCTCCACGCTCAGCCTCTCTCTCCAGGCGAATATGGCTTCCCTGGCGTCCCTCGAAGAGATGAGGAAGGGCCGGTCTGAGGAGTATCCCTGTCCTCGCGTCATGTTCATCACAAACTTCTCCAGCTCTGGAGATGAGCTCATGTTGGCGAAGCGGTAGAGTCGGTGCAGCTCGCTGATCGGACGCAGCACCAGGTCCTCGTAGCGGATCTGCAGGTAGTTGCGCTTGAGCCACGGAGGTGCGCTGCTGACCAGGAGCATGTCACTGAGCCAGCTGTCGCAGATGAGCTCCATGGCACCGGCTACGTAGCTCTCAGCACGGTTCACCCTGTTCCCGGGTGAGAGCAGCCGCTTGTACTTGTCGCTCTGCTTCTGGCTCCGCAGAACCTGGATGCTTTCACGCACTAGTGCCAGCTTGGACTTGAGCCTGGAGTTGTGCACGGCTCGGGGATCCCTGAACAGCTGGATGATCTGTAAATTCAGTGTAGGATCTCGCACCAGAGGCACCAGCACTCCCACATCTAACACTCTGACATCCTTAATCACCATCACGGGATACTTCTTGCACTCCCTCTCCAGCTCTCGGATGTCTCTGGGCGCGCACTTGGCGCACACGTCTCCTTGGACGAGTCCCACTTGGTGCTTTCTGTACGCCGCGCACAGAGGCTGCGAGCAGATCACCTTGTTAGTCTTCCAGCCGAAGATGAACGAGGTGCTGATGTTGGCCGAGCCGGCGTACAGCCTGAGCACGGAGAAGTCGCAGCGGAACAGCGAGTTCATCATGTCCCGCACTGCGCCCTGCAGACTCCCCGCGTCGCCCGGATACAGCGCCTGCCACATGTTCCACATCGGCTCGTACAGGTAGAACACGTCCGGGTGCTGGTTAAACAGCTCCCCTAGGAAGGACGAGCCCGTTCTCCATGTGGCGTGGAGATAGATGTGAGTCTTGGTGCGGTTCCTGGTTCCTCCGCTCTCCTCCGCGGGCTCGGTGGCGTTCCACAGCGCCATGGTGTTCTCCAGATCCGGGCACCGCTGCTGCTGCTGCTGCCGCCGCCGCTGCTGCTGCTCCCGAGCTCCATGACGCACCTGAGCCGACTTGCTGTGGTAGTCCAACACGTAGGGGATGAGGAGCAAGAGCACGGAATAGCCGACGATTAAGAGGATATACTTCTTCTGCAGCCGCCGCTTCATCTCCTGTCCTCCTCTCCTCTCCTCTCCTCTGGCGTCAGCGCCTCTACACCAACACCATCTGCCCTGGCAAGAGCTATTCGGGGCGTGGACATGTGCACAAAAACACGCCCACAAACCAAAACGTCACCAAGAACTTCGTCAAAAAAAACACGCCCTCTTTAGGTGGAAAAACACTGGTGTAACAGTCACAGTGGCGGTGTGGTGTTGTTTTTTTTATCCCTAAATGAGTGCATTGCTTTCCTTTGCAACATAATATCCATAAAAAACCCCCACTGTAACCTATTTATTTAAACCAGTATGACATTTAGGTAAAATCCTTTGACTTTTTTGTCCTATAATCTAACAGGACACCTTGATAGAAGACCTAAAACCTCTATTACTCTGTTCACAAGCAGAAATCAAGAACAACAGGAAGAATCAGGCTTCTTCTCGCACCTTGTACTTGTTCACATGATGCTGTTAAAGCGGGACACTTCATTTCCTTCCTCTTAAAATTTAGGACACATGCTAATAATGTAATTAACATATTATTTGGCATGCAATATGCATAAGAATTTCACAATCAGTGTGTGTGTGTGTGTGTGTGTGTGTGTGGTACAGGTGTGAACTTTATTATTTTATTAGCTAATTAAAAAAAACTCTCAATGAAGAACTCAGGAAGGGATTTTGGTGAATTCAGGTCAACTGGGACTTTATCTTAGCAGCATTTATTTAAACTTAAAGGCTCTTAATAATCCCTTGGATTGGAACTCCTTGATAGAAATAACATGACTTAATTCATGTGACATCATATAACTGGGCGTGGTCAGCATCAAAAAGCAAAACTGATCCCAAAAATCTTGAGGCAAATATAAATGACATATGGTTTGGCTAGGTTTTTTTAAAATTGTATTTTTTTTTTACAAGGTTATCATTAATATATAGACTAACAGCCGATGGTCCACATATTTATGATGCATATATACATGAAATGTACCACTGTAACAAAATAAGCATGCTGCTTCAAATCATGTTTATCATTTAATCATTTTCATGAAACAAATTCATTAAAGTGTAATTCAGGATGAACGTAAAGGTCTGAACCAATGAAACTACATCTTGCAAATTACCAAACGCCATTAAACATATACATTTAACTTCACATATAGAGTCAACGCCTTGTGGATTTCAGAAATCTATCGTGCATCTTGTGGATTTATTCAATGGTAAGAAAGTGAAGAGAATTTGGAAATGCAAAAACTGTCCCAATATATCTGAATTCACTCTGCTTATTACAACTGTGCATAAACAGGAATATAATTTATGCTCATTACTACTAGGATAAACAACACTAATTTTAATCTACAATTATAATTAGGGCTGTAGGACTTAAAAGGTTTTCTGTATTGACTTGGACTTGTGTCGGATTTATTGCCATTTGACACTTGGACCTGTGTTGGTCTTGGGCGTTGGTCTCAACCAAGACAAGTTCATAAAAAAAAAAATACAGTATGTTTTTGTTGTCATGAACAAATTCCAACAAGAAGAAATTCCTACTCTAGAAAGCAGCCTAATCATTAGCGTAATGCACAAATGAATCTGGCTAGTTAAAGTTAAGGCTTGACTTCGAAAAGGATTCAATGGTCTTGGACTTGACCCCCTGAAGATTCAGTCTTCACTGGAGTCTCGGCTAGTCCTGGTCTTCGACTCGGCGCTTACTCTACACTTACCTTCTCTTTCCTGTCAATCACAGCAATATTAGCCAGTTGTGTGCGTCTGTGAGTTCATGTATGCAGAAGAGGGTGGATGGCGCTTTCCTTCGAATGTCTACGCTGCACTGTGTTCGAAAAAGATCAGTTTTCTGGCTTCAGGGACCCTGGTACATGTTATCCTTCAGCCTACCTGATGGGTAGCTGTTGTATGATAGAGCAGAGCTGGCTGGTGGGAGGGAAGTGGCAGGTTATTTTTTTTTAAAAAAGGGGAGAAAAAGCAACACTATACGGTACCATTATTTAAGTCTAAACCCTCCCAAACGACAGGGGGCGATAATGAGCTGTCTGTAAACCCGCCTTTCCAGCAGAGGGCGATAATGAGCTGGGAGCATGTTCGAGTTTCACCACAAAAGCAGCACCATAACAATTGAAGCGCCAAGACGAGAACAGGGAAACGATTTATGCATCTGTGTATCTGAATTTTAGACTTATAATCAAAGTTGACGACATAAAAAAGTTTATTTGACATTTTAGACGCATTAAACATGACGCAGTGTTGAAATTAATAGTTTAAAAGCTTAATAACAGCTAAAATGTGGATAACGGTTAACGGTGGCTGGCTGGATTTATTAGCATGTTTGCTAGCAGCTTAGCAGGTTTAACTCAAATAGATGTATCAGTGAGAGGTGAAGGCTTATTGCTTTTAAATTAACACGCTCAGGATGGCACACTGGACCAAATTTGAGAAGGATCTGGAGCAGGAGGTGAAGAAGCTGATCATGCACTTGACTGGGATTGAGGATGAAGAAGACCAGAACTTCCAGATGGCTCTCAAATTCGCCTGGTCCAACTTCAGGTGAGGGTCCAGTGAGGACAGAAAAATGCTTTCTGAATGTGAGAAGTGGATTTTAGTTGTTTTAGTGTTTTACAGTACACTGTTTTACTTCAATGTTGGCTATACAGTTGAGTGCAAATGTTTGTGCACCCCCTCCCTTCATGGTTTCTCTTTTGGAGAAAGTAAAATGTTTAACTTATTAAATTCTAGACCTGGAAAAAAAATCTTAGTGTAATAAAAACATTTAGATTCTCCCCACGCCTACTGTGATTATGAGGGAAGTAAACTTTTGACTGAACTTTTTTCTTTCTTGTCTTTTATTTCACAGGTTTCACCGCTTCCTGGATGTGAGCAGTCACAAAGTTCAGCGCTCAATAAAAGGGTGAGAATTCACCAGATTCACGCCGTAAACTCTGTACTATATCACTAGGTATATACTGTATATATAAACAGCCTGAAAACGATTATACGTCTACAAAACTGTTTAAAAAGAGATGGAGAGGGAAAAAAAACCCATAAGGTTGATGAGTAACAGTGGTGCAGAGTCAAAGCTGATGTATAGATAATAAACTACTGGAGGACATGCTGTTATAGAGTATAAACTATCACTTACGTTATAGCAGCTATAAACAGTCCTGTCTCTTCCTGACCGTGACACTATAAACTCGTTTATCTCACGTTTATTTCCACACGTAAATGTAACTGAGTGTTTGGTGACGTGATATCTTACTTTATCGCCATGTTGATTGTTCTAGAAATGTGTTAAATAAATAAAGGGTACACCTCATTCTCAAAGAGATAATAGAGAGCGCGCAGAGCAGTATCAGTGAGCCTGGGCATTGAACATCAGCATATCAACATTAAACATAATACAGTAATGATGTACAGACGCTGTAGAGCCTCACACTGTGTACGTTTATATTAACACAATATGGCGGTAGTAGATTTCTGGAGAAGAAGGAGCAGCCGGAAATGCGACGCTACAAAGCGGACCAATCACAGTCGTTGTGGTCTGTGTCACCGTGATGTGTGATTGCATTATTAAGGGGCACGTG
>JAOTRR010000018.1:1486211-1496576 GCA_028570945.1 Gogo arcuatus | reverse complement strand
GCTGTGCACGTGGCTGTGCACGTGGCTGTGCACGTGGCTGTGCACGTGGCTGTGCACGTGGCTGTGCTTTACCCTACAGAGTAGATTTGATGCAGAAGTATACATTGGTCTTTTCACTCACGTGTGAATCAAGTGAATGAAAGTAAAAGAGCCGTGACCTAAAATGAACTTTATTTTATGACTTTGACGGTTTTTGTTTTAATAAAAAATAAAACAAGTTAAACAATGTGGTTTTTTTTTTGCAGTCTTGTTGTTTTGTTTTTGTTTTTTTTAAATTAGTATGCAAGTAAGAAAGAAAGACGAGTAAACACACAAATACTTTAAGAGGAAAGAAAGAGAGAGAGAAAAAGATGAGTAAACGCATGAAAATACCTTAAGAGGAAAGAAAGAAAAAGACGAGTAAACACAAAAATACTTTAAGAGGAAAGAAAGAAAGAGAAAGAAAGAAAGAAAAAGATGAGTAAACAAATACTTTAAGAGGAAAGAAAGAAAGAAAAAGATGAGTAAACAAAAATACTTTAAGAGGAAAAAGAAAGAAAGAAAGAAAAAGATGAGTAAACACAAAAATACTTTAAGAGGAAAGAAAGAAAGAAAGAAAGAAAGAAAGAGAGAAAAAAAAGATGAGTAAACACAAATACTTTAAGAGGAAGGAAGGAAAGAAAAAGAAAGAAAGAAAAAGATGAGTAAACAAAAATACTTTAAGAGGAAAGAAAGAAAGAGAAAGAAAGAAAGAAAAAGATGAGTAAACAAAAATACTTTAAGAGGAAAAAGAAAGAAAGAAAAAGATGAGTAAACAAAAGTACTTTAAGAGGAAAGAAAGAAAGAAAGAGAAAGAAAGAAAGAAAAAGACGAGTAAACGCATGAAAATACCTTAAGAGAGAGGAAGGAAAGAAAGAAAGAAAAAGACGAGTAAACACACAAAAATACATTAAGAAAAAACCTCCACCTTTGATAGTAATTTGTTTAGTATTGTCATTATTAATAAACACTTTGTAGAAATAAAAGTATAAAAAGGTGAAGCAGAGTAAAGAAAGTGACCCATCAGGGTGCCGGACTGAGCCGCGCTGTGGTGTAAATGATATCTTCATGTGAGTGGCGGATGTTGAAGGTGAAGTCGGCGAGTGAGCGGATGATGCGTGTTGCTTAATTTCAGGATTTATGAAAAGCTGATGGTGCACTCTGATGTGTGTAAAGCTCAGAGCTGGATGAGACTAACCAGCGAGTTCCTGCACTCTCCTCTCCCTCACACTGAGGGCTCCATGGTGAGCTCCTGTAACCTCACAGCACCACTGACCCCCTGCAGCGCTGTGGGTGTGTGCACTCACGCGTTACCTTTTCGTTACGTTTCCTCTAGACTGATGTCCATCACAGTGTTTTGTCCCTGTTGCTCCTTTTATCCGATTCTCCGTCCAACGCGAGCTACAGCGAGCGACCCCGGCTGAAAGAAGCGGGTGAGTGTCTCACGTTAGTGCCTCGGTGTTAATGAGCCGAATATTAACGTTGTTTCTCTCTGCAGTGAAAGAGGACGAGTTCGACTGGGCCAGGTATCTCATGGAAGGAGAAGATATCGACACAGGGCCGTTTCCAGACACTCCGGTGAGGAAGCTGTGTTACACCACACCGCACTGCTGAGTTCTGGACTCTGATTGTTCAGGAGGTGTTGATTAATTCTCTATAACAGCAGCTCTGTCCGTAGCGCAGGTTTATATTAATGTGCTCGCTCTAAAACCTTATCGTTTCTATAGTAACGGGCTTGTATAGTGGACTGTAAGGACTCGTTTATTTAACACTTATGTCAGGAGACTCCACTTTTTTGTCTTATTAACTTCGAGAGAGAGAAAAAGAATGTTTTTAGCTGCTATATCTAGGAACTAACTCACTTCTTGGAACATTAAATGTAACTGGAAACGGATAAAAAGTATGACGTTCTTTAAGAAATGAAAATTGTAATGGTTTGCAGATTGCTGTAGTATAAGAGGAATAGAGCACTTCAGGGCATGCTGTTAGAGGAAAATAATCAACTTTGCAGTGGTAACAGAGACTCCGCTTCTTCACACCACCCTGTCGTTGATTATTTTCCTGTGACAGCACAACACAGATGTTTTATTCCTTACATAAATGCTGGCTGTACAGTTTAGTACAAGTTATTAGAAAATATTTATAACTAATTATTATTAACGTTTAGGGGTCCAAGCAGTGACGGATAATGCCGATAACGCCGCTGTTATTTTTACTCGTGATACGAAAAGAAACCGAACACATGAAATTAAATATATGTTCTAAAGGGAATACAAATTTTTGAAATCATCTGTTTATGTTCTGACAACAAGAAGAAATCGAATTTTTGGTAATAATTCCGTCAACATGTTTACCTGTCCTTCTGAAATGTGATCCTGGGGGGGAAAAAACCGAATGCTGCGTCTTAACAAGACGGTCACTGAGTCACCAAACTGTAAATCACTACAAGCGTTTAAATTCAGGGATTACGTCTTAATTGCACTGTGAGTGTGCACATTAATCCAATCCACAATGCAATTTATTACTGTTGAGGAAATGTCAAGTTCTAAATCAAATAATGACAAACCGTCAGTACTGGATTTAGTAAAGCGTCCCGTACATGTGATATTAACTCATGAGTATACTCTGTGTGTGTGTGTGTGTGTGTGTGTGTGTGTTGTTCAGGAGTGGTCTGAAGATGAGAGTGAGGAGGAAGAGAGTCAGCAGCCCATCAGCAGAGAGGATTCTGGGATACAGGTGGACAGAACGCCACAGGAGGACCAGGAGCAGAACGAGAAGGTGGTGCAGGTCACCTGGACAGGTAAGAGGACTCGTTTAGCTGGTAAAGCAGTGAAACACAGGACAGGATCGGTTCACTGAGCCTGTGTATTACAGTGGCGGAACCGGATGCCAGGGCGTGGCTGGAGCTGCACGTGGTGACTCCGTACTGGGTTCCTCACTCATCACGCTTTCCACACAGCCTCCATCTGCACTCCAACCTGCTTAACGTCTGGTGAGAAGAAAGCGACCTACCATCACTCCTGCTTTCATCCATTCACCTGACTCGCGCATGCAGCTCAGTTATCTCAGGGGTTTTATCACATTCAGTTAAATAAATAAATAAAAGTACGTTTGTGTTTATATTTGAAACAGCGACAGGTTACACATCACTGATTTGTAGAGATTAGTGATTAGTGTGTTTTATTCCTCTCAGTGTGTTTTATTCCTCTTATCCCACAGCAGTTTGGCAGCCGTTACAAATTATTTTGATTAAAGAATGATGCGTTTGTAGAGCTGTTACTTGGCTTCCAGGCAGCTGAATGGCCTATATTTTAGCTAGCAATGCTAATTATTACAATATTAATTATGAGTTAATTAAAGGTCTTAAAGGTCAGTAAACCGTAATAAATGAAACATAGTCAAGTTGTGGATGTGTGAGGCAGGATTTGCTCAGTGAGTCGATCGAGCGCGGTTTCACAGACTCCCACTCAAGGGCGGGGCTGGGGAAGGTGGGCTGCCCACCTCTCATTAGAGGGTGTTAACATTCTTTTTTTTTTTTTTTTTTTTTTTATTATTATTATTTTTTTTCCTAATAAAAATTTCATGACACAGAGAAGTACCAAACGGTCGACTCTACGTCAGCATCGGCCTTGTGAGGTTCAGGATGATTTTAACCAGTTAGCCATGTAATGATATATCGTGTGATGCAAATTTATGACATTATTATATGACATTGTTATTAAGAAAATGAAGCAAAAAGCTTTTTTTTATTTAACAAAAGCAATATTGAAGTTGATGAAAAGGAAAATAAATGTTGCATTTTTTTTGCTAATAAATTTTTGTTCATTTCATTTTTTTTCACACACATTGTGGGAAAATCAAATCATGAACCCAGTATCAGGAATCGAATCAAATCGTGAACTGGGTGAATCATTACATGCCTTTAACCAGTAGATGGTGTTTTGAGCTATTTTCAATCCATAAAATGACAATTTTTATTTTCGTTTAGTTTACAGCCTAAAAAACACATGCAGTACCTCTTTAAGGAGTAAAAAAAAGATTCAGCTTGACCTTTTTAACCTTTAGAGACATTTTAATGCACTTTTAACAAGACAAAAATAAGAAAACTTATTGTGTTCCTGAGAAACCACAGTGTAAACGTCCGTCTGTGTGAACGAGCTGTTACTATAGAAACGATAACGTATTAGAACGAGTGCATTAATCTAAACCTGTGATTTGCAGCTGCACTGTGGGATCATGAATATTAATGAGCATCAGGGTCTGATTTATGGATAATAATTTATAAGCCAGTGATAAATCAGTTAGTTTGAACACTTGGTTCCTGCAGTGAGTTTGTGTCATGTTTCTGTGCAGGGATCAGCATCTCTACAACACAGACCCGCTCTACCTGCCTGAGGAGAAGGCCTTCGTCACGGAAACCCAAGTGATTCGAGAGACCCTGTGGTAATGATGGATGATAAAAACGTCATTTATAGCTACTTAATATATTAGAGCTTATATTAAACACATAACCGAATTAAATTCACTCTTACTTTGTTCTCAGGCTTTTATCAGGAGTGAAGAGGCTTTTCATATTTCAGCACCATGACGGCAAAGTCAGCGTGAGGAACGACGTAGTAGTCACGCACTTAACCAACGTGAGCAACGATTGTTTTATTTTCATTTCTGTTCCTTTGTTTTCTTCTGAAAGGCTCCTCTACAGGTTTGCTAATGTGTGGAATATAAAAGTGCCAAAAATCTGCCACTTGGGGAAAAATAATATGGATATTTTATATATTTATGAGAGATTACAGTAAACCTGTCGTCTGTAGACTTTTTGATGCTCTTCGTGCAGCCCTTATAATCACATCGCATTTTACTTTTCATGGTACGGTTGAGAGGTTTTAAAGACATAATAAAATTTCAACCTTTATAGTCTGTTAACAGTGTTAAAAATGTGTAAACTGGTCTGGATTTTCTTTTTTTACAAGAAATAGACAAGAACTGGAAGTCAGTGAATATAATAAACAAAGTTCTAATTCTAAAAAATTAATGAATAAATATCAAATATTTAACTATGACATAAATAAAATAATAATAAAATAAGATGTTGGTTAAGGCAGGGAATTGTAGCTCAGGAAAACACATTAAAATTAAATATTTAATATTTACTCATTTCTTATAAAATATTAAATGATGCAACAAATATAAAGGTAGAGAAATGCTGGAGTTTTTGGAGCATCATCTTAGGAGTTTTGTACACCAGAGTGGACAGATTATTAGGTACACCTTCTTTGAGGATACCCTTTAATGACACTTTCATCAGATCCACATGCTGTATAAATGTTGAGTTCATGACTGTAGCACATCTGTAGCTTTGTAAAGCGCTGGCGAGCAGATATTATTAAAGCGAAGTAGGAAGGAATTTTATCAGTCCCTCTTTTTAATGGTTGTAAATTGCAGAACTGCTTGCGCTCAATTCTGGAGCATGTCGCGGCATACGGTCAGGCGGTGTTCCGTCTCCAGAGGTTCATCGACGAGGTGACTGGTCACAGCACGGAGCCGTGTCCTCCTCAACTCGGCCTCAACTCTTCCTCCTCTTCATCCTCCAAGAAGAGCTCGGAGCCTCCGTTCAGGACCTACCAGGCGTTTGTGTGGGCACTGTACAAGTACTTCAGCAGCTTTAAGGAGGAGCTCTCTGCTATCGAGAGAGATATCATCAGCAAAGGTGAGTCACGCTAAGTTTTAAAGGTACGTCAGTATTTACAGAGGATCGTTTTTCTTTCCCTTTGCTCACCAATGTAATACGATGTAACGTAAAAGCGAAAAATAAGGAAAAATTAAAAAAAACCTCATACAAATATATTTGAAGGAGAGGTGTGCGAGCATTGAAACAAACCTGATGCATGTTAGTATATTGCTGCATAAATAGGTCTAGTTGTAATTGACACTGTAATTAATGACTGGTTTAATTTTACAAAATGGCTTCCAGACTCATTATTCAGCAGCAAATAGAATAGCACTTGATCCAGCACTCACAGTTACTCATACACACAACTTAATAATGGCACGAGACAACACTTCAAGGTCAGTAAGTTGTAATTTGTGTATGCATGGGATGTGGGCTATTTTATTTAATTATTTAATCAATTATTTAATTATAAAGCAGCCTTGGCTGTGAGAAAGACACTATATAAATTAAATTTCTTCTTGTTGTTGTAATCATTACTTAATTCACTATTTTGAGTCGAATTAATAACAGAATGCCAGTGTTTTTGTTCATTCGATGCGCTCTCATTTGTGCGCATGGTTTGAAGGATAAGCTGACCAAGCGCTCACCTGCTACACTTACAGAGAAACTTTAACTTCATCCATAAAAAAGATGAGAAATAAGATGCATCTCCTCTCCTCTGCTCTATGTACGTCCTCAGTGGGGAAAAAAATCTTTGTGGAATGTAAAGTAATATTCTGAATGAATAGTCATATTTGCGTATGTTTTTAATATTGGCCATGAAAGTGTGTTTTATTTTGTGTATTTACAGCCAAAACATACATTTCATATTTCATGATACATTGCAGTTACAGTAAACTGTCAGACAGTGGAGCTGCTCCTCCCTCCAGCTGATATCATGATGCAAGATCAAGGATTCAGCTTTTACATGCAAAACTGTTTGTATTTTTTGGTGTGTAGATGAGACTGTGACTTTGTCGGCTGTGTTGGAGCGCCTCAGCCCTCACCTGGCACAAATCACTGTGCTACACAGGGTTTTCTGTACGGGCGTGGCCGAGGTCCCTTCCGGCACGCCCAATGTTGTACGAGCCTCGCACCTCCTCAACACCCTGTACAAAGCCATCATCGAGTACGACAGTGTCGGGGAAGCTTCAGTACAGACAGTAAGTGTTTGTGGGTGGTTTTATGTGCTTTTTCAAACTAATAAGCTGTTGCAAATAAAACCTATACGATGCAATGCCCAGTTTCGTTGTGTGCGACCAGGTGGCGCTGCTGTTCTCTCTCTGGGTTGAAACGGTCAGGCCGTACCTCGAGATAGTGGACGAGTGGATTGTCCACGGTCACTTGTTTGACCCGGCTAAAGAGTTTATAATCCAGAGGTAATAAAGCGCATAAAATTGACTAGTTAAGAAGTTCTAATAATTATATTAACTTTAATAAGGGTTGGTTTACACCTCTGTAACAAAAATAAGGAAAAAATCACAGACCTCTTGTTCCCTCATCTGTGCGTCTACTGGAGTTATAAAACATTTACAGCTTTACCTCAGACGGTTACAAAGCGCTGACACTGGAGACTCCTTCCAGAAGTGTTACATATAAATAAGCCTCCTTAATTTATGAAAACCTCATCACATCATTAAGCCCTGTGAATGAGCTGTTACTATAGAAACAATAATATTTTAGAACGAGCCATCTGACCAATCAGCATCCAGAATTCATCAGTGGTGTAATATAATACAAAAAATGTCCTTTCATTTGGATTTTCTACGTTTAAAGACATTGACACCGTTTTAATCTGTTGAGGTTTTGCAATAAAAACATTTACTTAAACTCACCGGCAGCATGACTTCATGGCTTCATTAATATTCAAATCTATTCAAATTTGTTATGATGTTTACGTCACAACTTTAGTGCAAAGTGTTCTGTTGATTTTTTTTTTAAGCATCAATCGATACATAAAGTCTCATTAGAGTGACACAAGTGATATTAGAGCTGTCACAATGTTTCTTTATGGCACATACTCTAAATATCAAACGTGAAGTGACCTCGTATAACCCCGCTTTGCCCATGTGTGCATCAGGAACAAGGATGTACCGGTGAACCATAGGGACTTCTGGTACGCCACATACACCCTGTACAGCGTGTCCGAGGCCGTGGACAGCGAGGAGAGGCTGAGCGACACGGCCAGCGGCAGCTCGGGCGGAGATCAGAGCTCCAGCAGCAAACAGCACACCATGGTGTCCTTCCTCAAACCCGTCCTCAAGCAGATCATCATGGCTGGAAAATCCATGCAGCTGCTCAAGAACCTGGACTGTAAAGAAGCCGAGCAGGCTGACGGTTCCTCCAGAGGTGACAGAGACATGATTTAACTCTCGCGCGCGCGCGCACACACACACACACACAGATCAGATCTGTTAGCTTCTTTCTATTAAGGATTTTTCTCTTTTCATTAGTTATTTTTGTTTTATAGTCGGTGCTGCTGCTGATATCGTGTGACCCCATGTTTTAATCAGGATAAACAATTAGAAACCAAAACAACATCTTTACTGCTTACTCAGCCTTTTTTTTTTGCGTACGCACACAATCCAAACTATTCCTAGCTGATATTCTTAATACACATTATTTTCAGCACAATAGTTATCATAGTGTCATAGGATCAGCGTTTTTACCGTGAGGTTGATGCGGTGCTACATCATAAGTGCTGTGGTGTCTAATCTAAGTGTCACGTGCCAATCAGAATGATGTTGCCTGTACACAGAGCATTCTAACTCTACAAACGTGTACACCAGCTGTGTTTTCGACATTGCGTAGCACTTTAAATGTCAAAATTGTTACGAAGCGGCTTTATAGAAACCCCGGACAAAGACATGAGAGAGAATTCTTGAGAGGAACAGACTCAAGGTAACGCGTCCTCTTCTGGGGGACACCGGATAGTGCGATTATAAATCATTACAGTGTAGAAGGGTGAAGACAGAGCGTGGTTACGGGAGGTTCAGTATGTACAGACTGTGAATAAGAGTCCTGGGATGAGCTCAAGGGAAAGTTTTTATGACTACAGCAGCAGCTCTGAGGTACAAATCTACAGCGAAGTGGAAGTGAAGTGGTTAGGTTTATGGAGTGTTTGTGTTTATACAATACTGACTTGCTGTGTTTTTCTCTCTCTATCTTAGATGCAGAGAGGAAAAGTCTGTACACGCTCTTCCTGGAGTCAGTGCAGACACGTCTCCGCCGTGGAGAAGATTCCCCCACGGATACAGTAACCGAGCAACAAGCCACCAAGAGGAGCCTTATTAAGATGCAGTCCATCGTGGCACGTCACCTGGAACTGGACGACATCCATGACCCGCTGTTGGCCATCAACTTCGCCAGGTGATCGTCTAATCTCCCATTAGACTGGCATTTCAGTACAAAGTATTTGGGAACAATGAATAAACAATCCGTGTGTTGTGCTGTTATAGGAAAATGATCAACGACAGGGTGGTGTGATGAAGCAGAGTTGCAGTTACCAGCCCGAAGTTAATTATTTTCCAATAACAGCACGTCCTGAAGTGTTTTATTCCCTTTTATAACACAACAATTTGCCAACGCTGGCGATTAAACACCATGTCATACTTTTTATCTGGTTATAGCTACATTTAATGTTGTGCACTGTCCTCTAAACAAGTTAGTTCCTGTTATAGCTATAAACAGTTGTTCCCTCACCAGACTCTCTTTTTCCTCTGTCTTGACGTTAATAATAATTTTTTAAAAATGCAGCATTGCCTTGTTACCAAGATACCACTAAACATGAAGTCTTCTGTCCTGCAAATGAATCAACATCTTCCGACCAATCAGATTTGAGAATTCAGCAGTGCTGCGGTCTAATGAAGTCTTTCATGAAGACATTACGTTGAGTTTCTTCTCACAGATTGTATTTGGAGCAGAAAGACTTCCACGAGAAGTTCTCCGGCGCCGACGTGATCGTGGATCGGTCGTCTGAGTCCGTGACGTGTCAGACGTTCGAGCTGACGCTGCGCTCCTGCCTGTATCCGCACATCGAGAGGAGATACATCGAGTGCTGCGGGAATCTCATGAGAACACTCAAAAAGGACTACAGGTGAGATTTAGGAATCAGGAAACCTGAAGTTAAAGCTAACTCATCACATATGCAACACCATCCACACAAACATACACGGAAAAAAAAGTTTGGGTTTCAAACCAGTGACCCAGTGGACCAGAGTTCATGCAGTTATTTTTATTTTCCTCTCTCAGGCTCCTGGGATACCTCCAGGCCATGAGAAACTATTTCCTCTTGGAGGCGGGTGACACCATGTATGACTTCTACACCGCCATTTTCGACAAGGTTCTGGAGAAGGAGAGCTGGCAGCAGCTGGCGTTCCTCAACGTGCAGCTGCAGGAGGCTGTGGGACAGCGCCACCAGGAGGACACCAGCCGGTAACACGCCGACATTAACCAGCAGCTTTGGTTACTGTCATCGTTTTGCGTCTCACTTCCATGTTTCCGCAGATTGTCAATCTTTCTGGAGGCAATTGACCCCACAAAGAAAAAACAGCCTATCAATAACCTCGATGGTCTCACACTGAGTTATAAGGTAACCTAATGAACATTTTTCACAATGTTAGCTGATGATATATTTA
>JAOTRR010000018.1:1439647-1450846 GCA_028570945.1 Gogo arcuatus | reverse complement strand
CTATCTTATGTAAATAAAGATACAAATTTCGTTGTCCGGTGGTCAAGTGTTTGAGAGACGTTACCTTGCACTTAAGATCAGGTTCCTTGGGGTGGTACATGCACATACGGTCGCAGAAGCCGTCAAAAATCAGGTCGATGCACCACCATATTCTCTTAAGTATGGAGCTTTGCTCTGCTATTAAAAGCTTCATCCTGAGTAATGTAACTGTCGAAACCTATGTCAAGTTTCATATTTCAATACACATTCACTTCCATCGTAATTTTTTTTTAAACTACCATCATCTCTTTTCTCTTCCAGCCCTTAAAGAAAATGGTGGACCGCATTCGCAAGTTCCAGGTTCTGAACGACGAGATCTTCACCATTCTGAACAAGTACCTGAAATCTGGGGACGGGGAGAACATGCCGGTGGAACATGTCCGATGCTTCCAGCCGCCGATCCACCAATCTCTGGCCAGCAACTGAGAGTTACACCATATTCTAGACCAATCGCAGATTACGGTGTAGCTCAGTGGGGTTGTGTAGTAACAAAGCATTAACAAAAGTAATCATGGTGGAAAAAGACCTTTGTTTTGTCATGTATTTTTGCGTCACTAGGACAAAACACTTCACCTAAATCTATAATGGAGCCAGTAATTCCTCGAGGAATGAGTTGGGAATTTCGTTTCTGAAGCAATCACTGGCTGGAATTGGATTTTGTCCAAGACTATGCTTGGTTAAGACAAACCTGGGGGGTGGGGTGAAGAGAAAAGTGTCCCAGGTTTTAAACACTGTGTCGACGTACAGTATGTGCCTTATTCCAATTGCCATCTTTTATTTCTAGTAATATGCTAATCATCAATCAATCACTTCTGTGGGGAAATGGCTAAGTGGGTTTCATCAAGAGATTTTTGTATTCTTTGGGGTGTTGTTGGAATGATTGTATGCATGAAACCTTTTTTTGTTTCCTCTGGTATACTCGTAAAAAGAAAAGTAACCAAGTGCCTAAACATGTGCCTTTTTTGTATTTGATTGATCTGATTTTTAATTCAATAAATATAACAATTTATCATTTAAGTTGCTTCAATCATCTTAACAAGGCATAACGGAGGAGGAGGAGATGATTAAATAAAAAAAAAAAAAGATAAATCAGTGCATCTGATAGAACTGAAGGCTTTTAAAAAGTATTTACAGTGCTACCGGAGGAATAAGATGAAGCCTTGACGTCGCCACAGCTATAAGGCAGAAAAAGTAGGAAAAGAATACTCGTGTACAATCGTTCAGTCTATCAGTCAGGTCTATTTTTGATTGTCTTCATGTTAAAAGAGAAACTGTTCACACAGCAGATTACTGAACATGGAGTTTGAAACTTAAGACATGGCCATGCTGCCGTTTCTCCTGGAGACGTTGTCGAACGTAGAACCCATGTCCCTGTCTTCGAAGTCCACCGCGTCCTCGTCCCGGAGGAGATCGTACGTGGAATGAGCGTGCGCCCCGACGCCGTTGGCCATCGTCCCGTTGCGTTCCTCCTTCCTGATGCTGACGGCCAGCATGGCCAGACTGATGTTGACGTCCTTGAAGGCGTGCAGCAGGAAAATCCCGACTATGATGGTGAAGAAGCCGCTCAGGGTCCCGATTACGTCGTCGTAGCCCATGTGCTCCCACTCTTTGAACAAGATGGCGGAGCACGTGAGCACCGACGTGGTGAAAAAGACGTAGTAAATGGGCGTGACCAGAGAGGTGTTAAAGATGTCCAGCGCTTTGTTCAGGTAGTTGATCTGAGTACTGACGCACACCACCAGACTCGCCAGCAGCAGCCACGCTAAAGGGTGCCTCAGCACCGGCTGGCCAGCGATCACCTCCTTGATGGTGATGCCCAAACCCTTCACACACGACACGGACAGGGAGCCGATCACCGAGCAGATGGTGATGTACACCAGGATGTTGGTTTGGCCGTAACGTGGGCCGACGACGCAGATGAAGATCAGAGCGACGATGATGACGAACGTCGCGAACACAGCAAAGCCTGCGCAGAGAAAACGGTCAAAAATAAACAACTTTAGCTAAAAACATGCAGCTTATTATTATTGTTATTATTATTATTAAAAACTACGTTTATAGATTTTTCTCCAGCATTTAATCCATTCGTGTTTTGAGTTTCTCTGCAAGCTGTTTTAGGTAAAGAAGGAAAACAAAAAAAACACTTCGCCACACCACAGCATACTTTTTTTTTTATCCATTTATAGTTACATTATAGCAGCTATAAACAGTCATTCCCTCACCAGCCTGTCCTTTTTTTGTCTTATTAATGTCAAGAGAGGGGGGGAGGGGGGTAAAAAAGCAGCTTGTCACATGTCATGTAACAGCTTTACTGACACTGGAGACTCCTTCCATAAATGTTACAAAGTTAAACCTGACAGAAAAGTTCACCATATCACCAGTTACGCACGGCTAATCTGAGAGTTGTCATGGTAATGGTGAGATGCTACTGGTTGTGTTGTACCTGGGTCCATCAGTTTCTCGGCCATGTCTTTGAGGCTGTCGATCTCCTCCTCCTGCGGCGCGTGGATCACCATGGTGGTGGAGCCGAGCACGCTGAGCAGACAGCCCAACTTCCCGTGCAGGTTCAGCCTCTCCGTCAGGAAGTAGGACGAGAGCACGGCGCTGTAACAACGACCCAACACTTATAGCGTATAGATTAAGGGAATACTCCACTGGATATGGAGTGAGTGAGTGTTTCAGGGCAGATGTTGATGGTTCAATTCTAATTCATGTCGCACTTTTACACACTGACTCACTCATTTTCATGAATTCATCAGTTAGTTTATTAAATGAAGAGCTAATTCTGTACACGGTGAGATGGAACTACTTTCTGGTGGCGTATGGATACCACAAAAGTAACCGGAACTACTTTGTGCTGTCTTTTACTGTCTTATGGATAAAAAGTCTATAAGGACAGTTTTGGTAAGACGTCCTGTCTCTCATCCTTACACTGCTATTAGTTTATTGTGTTGATTTTGCATTTTGTACTCGTGTGTTTTTATTTTAACACCATCATCTATCTGTGAAGTGTGTGTGTGAAGACGTACCTCACGAGCACGCTGAGAGCCCCGAGCGGAGTGACGAGCGTCGCAGGAGCAAACGCATAAGCTGCGAAATTTGCAGCTTCACCAGCTCCCACTGCACAAACCACATCACATCACACTTCAGCTGGTCACTTTTTATTCATCACACTGCTGCTCATGATTAATCTGCAGTTAGGAACCGAGTCTGGGGCTTATCAGACAGGAACTTAAGTGTTTCTTGATTACTAAAGAGTTTATTTTCGTTGCTCTGATGCGTACCATCATGTCAGTGTTCTGACTTTATTCTCGTAACGTTGACTTTCCTCCAAACATTACTACTAATTTTCTTGTAACATTGGCTTTTCCTTGTAATAATATAACTTTTCCAAATATTGCTACTTTATTCCTCACAATATAACGACTTTATTCTTGAAACATTGCGACTTTTTTTCCAGTAATGTGATTTTTCCTCAAAATACTATGACTATTCTTGTATTATGACTTTTTCCCTTAAAATACTGCAGTTTTTTTTTTCTCGTGATATTTTCCTTGCAATTGTGTGTTTATTTTTTTTAAACGGTTGCCCTAAAAGGCAGTCGTACCCATTAGGCTCATTTAAAAAAAAAAAACCAGCTTAAATTTAAAAGTCACGATTTTAAATTCTACACAAGGGGGCGCTGTGTAATTATTGAGCACATCACAGAATTAATTTAAAACCGTTTAAAACCGATTCGGGGGCGGAGCTAGGCATGAGCTCTGCGATGTCACAAAATGCTTTAAAACAATCGTGTCTGATCAGGAAAATATTCCAGGATAATGACGTGGTAGCTGGAAACTTACTTTAATGGTGAACAAAATCCTGGCAACACCAAAATACTTTGGTGTTCCCGTGATTTGGATGCTGTTAAATAAATCAGTGAGAAAAGTACGATGTTAATCAAGATTCGTTTATTAGCAGCTAACGAGTATGATACACGTAGGCGTTTCCTAATTTGCATATTCATAGCCCCTGGTGTTTTTAAAAAATAGGATAAGACTGTGTAGCACAATTTTATTCATTTCTTTCGCACGAAACAATCCGACATGCATTATTGTTAATAGGACTTGAAGTGAATACACAGAGGGAAAAAAAATAAATCTGTACAAGTTAATAATTATCCAGTGACTTACTTGATAAAAGCCCTGCCCACCAAAGCCATTCTTTGAGATATGCATGACCGCCTTGACCTGGAGAGAGGGAAAAACAAACACGTGCATTTAATAAAGTGATCGTGGAGGTCGTTTGAGGCTGCACACGACGCTTCAACAGCAGACTGAGGCTTGAACAACTTCACATGGGGGATTTATCCACTTCGGGGGAGGAGATACTACTTACGAGTTTAACTACAGATCTTCCCTCGTCCTATTCTTACCTCAGATCGCATTTCATCACCCTCCTGCACCCTAACAGATTCTCTGAACTTATATACATCACTGAAATTTGTTGTCTCACTCTTTCTCCTCTCTTAGAGTTACATCTTAGCGATCTTCTGTCCATCTTCTCCATTTCAGTCAAAACACCACCATGTTCACGCGACAGTCTGTGCAAACCGTTGAAAGGAAAATGAAGCAGACGAGTCGAAGCATGGAAACCATGACTTGCTTCATCAGTGCAAACTCTGACCGAGTGAGTTCTTCTACACTTATATTACACAAGACGCGTGTCAGAAGGTATTCAGTCAGTTGTCAGCAGGTTTTACCTGCTCTTCATGTCATCAAAGGAGTGTTGAAGTCAAAAACCTCGTCTCCTTTAAACTTGTTACCGTGAAGAGAGCTGAAGAATTCCTCTGGTCTTTGAAAATGTTTTGAGAGAAGGATCACATGCCTACGTACGTGTCCTTCATGTGACAGAGGGCCATAAAGCCGAATTGTCCCTCAGAAGACCTTTGGATTTGTCAAAGTGCTGAGTGTTGGAGCTTTCAGCGATCTCACTGTAAACTTCGGTGGGGCTCATCCACACCTGATCAAAAACACTGACTAATTAACTCCTAATCCTAGGGGTTCACACACTTTCACCACTCACTGATCTGTAATACTGGATCATTTTCGAGTCAAACGGTCTGACTCACTGAAAAGAAGCTGGAAATGTCCACCACTAATACTAACGTTATCAGTGAAGCACGCCATCACCTGACATTTCAACTCGGGAAACATCGATATTAACACTTTTGGGTATCGGTCCGATACGGTGCTCGTTTCCTCGATGCATCCGGTACCAGGAGATACGACGTGGCGTGTATGTTGTCTCGCTAATCACAGTGACGTGGACGTACTGCATGATTAATGATCGACTGGGGAACTACAGCATCTTCCTACACTACAAGTGATAAACATCTTCGATGAGAAACTCAGAACGAGCAGCAGCTAAAATAAACAAAGCTAAGAAAAAATCTTCCATGACGTCTCTGATTGATCAACACTAATTAGGTTACTCAAGTGCTCGGTCTAAAGACTGATCTAGGATGTGAACTCAACAGGCTTTATGAAGTTGGACAGCAGATTCTGCATCATTTCAGTAACAAGGAAGCTGGAGAGCCGTCATCTTATCCAATGTAGCTGATCAGACCGAGCGGACCCGAGGACAAAAAA
Organism: Gogo arcuatus; assembly: GCA_028570945.1. Lineage (NCBI taxonomy): Eukaryota > Metazoa > Chordata > Actinopteri > Siluriformes > Anchariidae > Gogo > Gogo arcuatus. The sequence goes on along the minus strand of JAOTRR010000018.1, from coordinate 1,445,174 downwards.
AGGTTTTCCATCCAACCCTGACTCAACCCCTACCAATCAAAAACAACAAACACACGCATTACAAAGCTGTTAGGAATTCAGGCTGTCTGTTCACATGCCTCACAAACACGTGACGATCCCATTCACAACACCACCAACGGGTTTCTTTACCTGCTCCAGCGACACGATATGACACGGCGCTGAGGGTTAGGTAAAGTGGATTATAACACACACAAATGAGCCGCGCCTTCAAGACCAACAAGTAAAACAAGGAGTGTGCAAAACTCTCACACCTACACACAACCAGTTTAACCTCACTGACGGAACGTGGGTGTGTAAAGTGTCAAACGCTACACAATCGAGAAGTCACACCATGTTCACGTCTGTGCTCTTATCATTTACTGGTGTGTTAAATGTTTACCATGCACTACAGTGCTCGTGCACTTTCCCCATGAAATCCACAATCGAGCCAGAATTCCAAGAGCAGAAATCTGAAACCACGAGACCAGAATTCCAGAACTCTGAGACCAGGACACTAAGACCAAAACAAGACCAGAATTCCAAAACTCTGAGACCTGATGTCTGTGCCTGTATGCTGTCTTTCTCCTTTTCCTTTTGCACTGGAGCTGAGCTACCATGCTGCACCAAAACAATTACCACAGCAATAATACAGGATCTGTATAATTCCAGAACTCCAAGACCAGAATTCCAAGACTATTTCGACTAAATATTAGAAATCTGCTTCCAGAATTCCGAGACCAGAAATTAACAACACAGAAACTAGAATGCCAGAACTCCAAGAACTTTTTTTTTTTTTGAGAACTCTGAGACCAGATTCCAGAACTCCAAGACAGGAACACCAGGGCTCCAAGAACTGAATGACAAAAACTGAAACCATAATTCCAGAAATCCAAGACCAGGATTTGACCAGAATTCCAGAACTCTAATACTCTGAGGCCAGAATTCCAAGACTATTTAGACTAAATATTGGAAATCTGCTTCCAGAATTCCGAGATCAGAAATGAACAACACACAAACCAAAATGCCAGAACTCCAAGAACATTTTTTGACAACTCCGAGACAGGAACACCAGGGCTCTGAGAACTGAACGACAAAACACTGAAACCAGAATTCCAGAACTCTAAAAATCTGAGACCAGAAACCTGACACTAAAATTCCTAAGACCAGAATTTGGAAAACATTCAGTTTTCTTGCCATTTTTTAACGTCATTAGCTGTATAAAATGTGTGAGCGCAGATAACGAAGGAATCTCTAAAGGCAACAAAATAATATTTCCTGAATTCCGAAATACTCTTCCACACGAGTGCCTTCAGAACTCCCGGGACCCAAATCCGCTCCCAGACTCACCTTCATCTATTAGTTTCACTGCATCAACTTAATAACATGCTTTAAGAGAAATAACTGAATAATAAATTGGGAATTTTAAGGGTTCTAATTCCAGACATTAATAATAATAATAATAACCTTTTTATATAGCACTTTATATACAGCGCTGTAAAGCGCTTAACAATTATAATATAAAAACGAATATAATAAAAAACAAAAACGAACTAGTCGACTGAAAAATATACAAACGTTGTTGCGAAGGAGTATAATTCTGTTTGCAAAAAATAGACTAAATATATCAATAAAAATATCTTGAAAAACAAACTATAACAGTAAAAAATGAATTTTGATTAATCTATTGGAATCACGACGTTATCGCCAGCACTGTATTCTTATTAATATGAAGATTTAAATAGATATGTCTTTAAATGCTTCTTAAAAGAATTTACCTCCTGTCCAGAAAAAAGGGAACTGTGGGATGTTACCTGCTCGCATCGAGCCTTTCCGGGCGAGTCTCAGCAGTCCTTTCTTCTTCAGGATGAAACTTCCTCCGATAAACAAACTGGAGCTGATGGCCAAAGCCAGGCCGATGTAGAAATCGAATCTGCCTCGCTCCTGAGCCATGGCGAAGGCGTGATCTGCTGTCACATTGAGCAGTGAGCACAGGAACCGTCCTCCTCCTCTGGAGCACCCGAGTCCAGACACGACACCTGATGAACCTGATGGAGGAAAAAAAAAAAAATCACTGTATCGTCAATTCATTAATAATCATAATCATGGCTTTGGTGGAGTTAAATAACTACAACTCTCAGACTTCCTTAATGGTGGAATATTTCTACTCTATTCTATTCAATTCTGTTCAAATCCAGTGTGTTGAAAATATGTTGTTATTTACAGGTTTTAAAGACTGGAGCTTCTTCTAAGAAACGTTAAATCAATGTTCTATGCTACATGAAATAAAAACAGTCATTAAAGCAGGAGTAAAAGCTTACCATTGCGATAGCAAACTTTGCAAACATCGCATTTATCACCTGGTTCTGTTTCATTCATGTCACATCAATAAATAAACTCCAGAGAGAACGGCGCGCGTGCGTGCGTGCGTGCGCGCTCACAGCTGAAATTCAGGAAGCGTCTCCTGTTATATAGCCCGCTGAGTTCCGCCCTCACTCACAACGTAGTGCGCGAGAATAGAACGAAGCGCGCGGACCAGCGCAGGCCACTTCCATACTACTCAGCACGCTAGTATGCGCTTTTCAGAACTAGCTCACTAAGCTAACCGCTAACTCGACTGTCCGGATTCCGGAACCGCTTTACAGTGTTTAAAAACCCATGATGTAAAAGATTCATTCAGAAATAAATACCTGTTTGTTTTCCAGTGATCAACACAAACACTGTCTGGACACCAGAAGCTTCATTTTCCAGAATTTTTCTGTGCTTTTGGTTGTCGCAGCTAAGAACTCGCTAAAGAACCCATCCTTCCAACAGTGAAAGGGCATCGAGGTGCGCATGCGCAAACGACAGCCTGCTCTGATTGGTCGACGGCATACAAGCGGGTGTGTAACCACAACCGTCAGTTCGTGACGAAACCGTTATTAGCGGATGCTAGCTGCTGCGCTGCGTCAATGCTGGCCGCCATATTGGAAAGGTCCACGGTTGACTTTGTGTACAGAACTGGCTATTGTTTACTTTATTCAATTCTATTTATATAGCGCTGATGGACATATGGACTATGGACATAGTCACAAAGCAGCTTTATAGATATCTGGATATAGAGTTAGATTTAATCCTAATGATAAATCTAAGGCAACAAGCAAAACAAGAGAAATTCCTTTTCAAACATTACATATAGTGTATATATATTATAATTTCTGCATAATGTAAGTGATTTGAATATTATATTCACACACACTTTATATTTTAATTAATCTAAATTCATTTTAATTTGATGAAGATAGCATCACTGCAGTGGCATGTAGGTAAATGTAGCTAAAGTGATTTAAAAAATGCACATATAACCACAGTTTTGAGCAACTGCTATTGATGCATATACATTTATGATACCATTTATTAAAAATAACCATAATTGTGACAATGATCAGAGCGCGGAGAAATAGTGAGAGGAATTCACATCTACGAAAGCTGTCCAGCGTGACAAAAAGTCTCCGCCCACACATCCACACATTATTTACATTTAAATTACATACGACACGCCCTCTGATATGATCAAAGTTTACATCAAACACCTTGATTGATTAAATGAAATGATATCATAATAGATAAAATGATGAAAATGTGGTGCCACGTGTTTTAAAAAAAAAAAAAAAAGATGAGCCGTATGGTCGTGCTTATTGCTTTTATTTTGTTTTGCATTATTAAATTCAGTTGTTAAATATAAAATTAAATATGTGCACAATGAGTTTGTTATATGTGTAATTCCACTTTTCTCTATACCTTCTATCATAAGTGTTTATAGAGAAAAATCAGAAAAAAAACTGTCTGAACATACTACAAGATCACAATATTAAAAACAAACATTAAAATAGAAATACAAATGAATCAATTTATTAAATATGACTGTTTTTGGTGATTTTCAAGAATTGGGTTTTATATTTAGTTTGAAAAAAGTCATTGTGTGACACATTGAGGAATGTAGAGGCTTTAGTATTATAGTACAACCTAGATTTCTTGTCATTATCCTTATTAAGACTAAAATAATTATCGTTTGCAACACTTTATTATATTAGTAGGCAATTAAAAATAATACCAGGAGTTCAAAAACTCTATAAAAACTCTATACTCTGTGCTATAAATATATAACGTTGAGGAGTAAACTTTGTGATAACCGACGGTGTATCACAGCACCTGCACAGTGATGTTGGAGTGGTAGAGTGATGATTTAAGAGTGATAATGAGAGAAAATTAATTTGGTGCCCATAATGCAATGTGGAAGTAGTATGTTGTACAGTATTAAGTATTAAAAATGAGAAAGAGTGATGAAACTGGCTTTAAGTCTTGGCCTGTTCATCCTAAATATAAGGAAAGTTGAAAGTTTAAGGGTAATGGGGTTGACATAAGGGTAGCGAGATTAACTTAAGGGTAAGAGGGTTGACGTTACTCCTCTTTCGTTTTGTCCGGAGTCCACGTGAGCACGGCTTCCTGAGATACACGTAATAATATCACTCCCACTGATATCGTGGTGAATCCACATAAAATACCCAAACAATCCAGAGCACCGAGCGCTTCCCACTCTTTAAACAAGATGGCGGTAGAGAGGATGACCGAGGACGTGAACGTGACGTAATACACGGCCTCGAACACGTTGGAGCTGAAGCTCTCCAAGGCTCTGTTAATGAAGGTGAACTGGGTGAGGATGCTGATCAGAAGAATCCCCAGCAAGCACAGGAAGAGGAACAGAGCTCCGTTATCAGGAGACGCGTCTCCACTGAACACCTCCTTCGCAGCCAGACCCAGTCCTTTACAGCTCGGCACGGTGAAGCTTCCCAACAAGGAGCAGATTCCCACGTACACCATGATGTTGGACTTTCCATACGCTGGATAGAGCCAGCCAATCAGCAGCAGCAACAGCAGCAGCACCACAGTGATGTAGCTCAGAAACACTGAAACACAAACACACACACAAAAAAATGCCGTAGATCTGAAAAGGCAGGACGCCATATTGGCTAAGACAGACTCGGAAACATGCTAATGATGCCGCCATCTTGGATAGGGCAAGTTTACAAGTTGAGCCTGTTGACTTGAACTGAACTTAAGCTTTTCTTCTCGTCTAAACTCACCGTGGAGGCTGTAACAACAGCCGAAGCCCCAAAAGAAGAATCACTTTTTATAGAGAATGAAAGATGAAAGTCTGATAATACGTGCGTTTTCATTTTATCCAGGATTATAGCTGCAGGTGAGGTGAGTTTACGCTTTATTCTTATTTAGCGAGGAATGTTTGTCATGTTCTTAAAAATTGATAGTAAATGTGAAAATTGACAAAATAAAGCAAGTTTTTAATTATGTGCACTTTTACACAAGTAACATTATCAACATTTTGTTCCTAAACATGTTTCTTTATCATACTTTTATGACAGTTACACTGGTGCTTGAAAGTTTGTGAATTTTCTATATTTCTGCATAAATTTGACTTAAAACATCATCAGATTTTCACACAAGTCCTAAATGTAGATAAAGAGAACCCAAT
>JAOTRR010000018.1:1374400-1385756 GCA_028570945.1 Gogo arcuatus | reverse complement strand
GTGTGTGTGTGTGTGTGTGTGTGTGTGTGTGTGTGTGTGTGTGTGTGTGTAGGGATGCTGTGGTGGGAGCTCTGATGCCAGCCTGCATGATGCCTGTAGAATGCCCATCCAGCTCTCCGGTCCCACCCTCCGACTGCTCATCTGTCTCAAGCCCCTCGGAGGCTGAAGGTCCTCCTGTGACCTCTGACCTTGAGGAGCACCCCAGCCCTCACCCCTGGCAGGACAGCAAGAGGGGAGAGGTGGGAGTCACATCATCCACTATTAATTTCTAAATGAATATTACTTATTTTATTAACTTATTTAAACTTCCACTGTAGTCCAGTATCAAATAACAAAACATAAAATCTAAATGTGGTAGGTTATCTTGGGTGTGAACCATGATCCAGTGGGTTACATGGTGCCATTTTGGGTGGGTAATTGGTTACACGATGGTTTATTGTACAGGAACTGTGTTCTCGTTGCATGGTTCAGTTTTGGGTGGTAACTGTGCTTTGATTGCTTACATGCTGGCACTTTGGGCTGGGAGCTGTGTTCAAGTGGCTTTTTTTGGTGGGATCTGCGTTCTGATTGGTTACATGGTGGAATTTTGGCCTCGGAGTTGTGGTCTAATAGGTTACCTGGTGGAATTTTGGGGCTTCCAGTCACACTTTAGGAGGGAACTGTTCTTCGAGAGGTTGCATAATTCCATTTTGGGTTGGAATCAGGAATAGGTTGATGGGGTTGCTTTTTTTTGGCAGGAATTGTGTTCTGATTGGTTCCATTGACATTTTGTATGGTAACTATGGTGTGGTTGTTTATGGGATATTATATTAAGGTGGCAACTGTGCTCCAGTTGGTTATGTGGTGGAATTTTGGATGGTAACAATGCGGTGATTTGATTACATGATGCCTTTTTGAGTACAAATTGTGCTCTGAATGGTGCCACGATGGCTTTTTTTTGGTGGGAAATGTATTCTGATTGTTCACAGTGGCACTTTTGGTGGGGAATGTGTTTCAGTGGCTTTTTGGGCACAAACCAAATCTCAGATATGACTATTTGCATGCTGTGAGAGAAGAAAAACAGCTGAAAGCGAAGTATTTTGTGTGATGCTTGAACTAACATTGATTTTTGTGCTGGGATGCTTCTAAAATACTCAGCCTGGTTTCTTTGAAGGTGCAAACGTCCTAGAATATGTGGAGTACCTTAGTGAACAGTTTGTTGTGTAATTGCAGTTTCTGTGTAGTATATACAGTAAGGCTGTGGCTGCTCATAAAGGGTGTATAAGATGATGGTGTGAATATCCAGTGCTGTTTTTTTTTTTTTTTTTTTTTTTCCTGTAGGTGGCGTCCTCTGAAGATGCCATTACCCCATCATCTGCTGTGACTCCCTCCGCAGCCGCTGCTTCCTCTCGCCCCTTTATCCCAGTCACGGATGACCCTGGAGCGGCCAGCATCATCGCTGAGACCATGACCAAGACCAAAGAGGTCCGTATGACTTCGTTACTCCTTGTGAGTGTGTCCTTTTGTTGTATAAAGATAAATGTTGTAATTTGCGTGGTATTGTTGTTTGTACCAGGACTCGGAGAGCCAGAGTAAAGCTGCCGGGCCCGAGCCTCAGTACCTGGACGAGTTCACCGGTCTGCTGGTTCCTGATGACACGCGTGTGATGGTTGACCTGCTGAAGCTGGCTGTGAATCTGCGCTCAGGAGAGAAAGGAAAGGAAGTGCTGTCCGCTGTGCTGTCCGGCATGGGCACCGCCTACCCACAGGTTCTCATTCTTTAGAGCACTATATGGTATGATTGACAGTGGTGTAAAGGTGTAGATGTAAGAGTGTGTGTGTGTGTGTGTGTGTGTGTGTGTGTGTGTGTGTGTGTACACACTCAGGTGGCTGACATGTTACTGGAGCTATGTGTGACTGAGCTGGAGGACGTGGCCACGGACTCCCAGAGCGGTCGTCTGTCCTCTCAGCCTGTAGTGGTGGAGAGCAGTCACCCCTACACTGACGACACCTCCACCAGTGGAACTGTCAAAATCCCAGGTAACACACCTGTGTGTGTGTGTGTGTGTGTGTGTGTGTGTGTGTGTGTGTGTGTGAACACACTGAATATCTGCTTTAGAGCACGTATCTGAAATGACATGTTCTCTAATCACAATTTTCCTTCTGGTCAAGACTCAGATGATTTGAGAAGCTTTATTTATTTATTTTTTTATCTTTGCAGTGTCGAATGCTTGAGCTTTTCTCTTAAATTATAGGAATAAATGTGTTTTTAATAAATGTGCTTTTATTATACACAGCATATGTATTTTGTTCACACTGGGCCTGCAGTTATAGAAAATTCAATGAATATAAAGGAAGGTAGCAGGTGCCTTATACAATTTGTTTTTTAATTATTATTAAATTTTAAAAACAATTAAAAATATGAAGGGGGGAGATTTAGATGAACAAAATAAACACAATTTGGAATAAAAAAAATTTTAAATAGTGAGAGAGAAAAACCTGAATATATTTTGTATACGAGTTTCAAATGATTCAAGTATTATGCAAGAAATAAATTTGTGCTATCCATCCTTTCGAAGCTGTTATAACATGAGTGTTGAAATGAAATGTAAATTAATTTTATGGAACTTGTGTATCAGTTGTTATGCTGGAAAATGCTGATTATTCACCTTGAAAGTGCTAAAGAAAATGTTTTTTCAGAAGAACGTTATGTGATTGAGTCCTTTCTTCTTCTTCTTGTCAACAATCCTGAAATATTTTCAGGTGCTGAGGGTCTGAGAGTGGAGTTTGACCGTCAGTGTTCTACAGAGAGGAGACACGACCCTCTAACCGTCATGGACGGAGCCAATAGGATCGTCTCTGTCCGATCAGGTGACTTAACCATTAGGGATATGGACATGTCACTTCCTGTTGTGTGTTATGAATGAAGTAACGTGTCCAGGTCGGGGTTAAGGGGTTAAAAAGTGTGTGTGTGTGTGTGTGTTTCAGGGCGTGAGTGGTCAGACTGGTCCAGTGAGTTGAGGATTCCGGGAGACGAGCTGAAGTGGAAGTTCACCAGTGATGGCTCGGTGAACGGCTGGGGCTGGCGCTTCACCGTCTATCCCATCATGCCTGCAGCGGGTACGCATGCACGCACGCACGCGCACACACACCCCTGTGGTTCATCTCAGACTGTTATTGCATCACTGAAAATATAACAGCAAGCTAGCACAGATAAAACCTTTATCTGTACTTAGGGTTACTATGGTTACCAGACAGTTAAGGCAAGCAAAATGTCTAATTAATTAATTAAATTTCATACGTTCTGACCCCGAATTCACGCCAGGTGTATCACTATCACACCTCAACTGTGTGTGTTTGTCGCGACTTGCAGGAAAAAGTTCCGCCCACGCTCTTTTGAAATTTACAGTGATTACTTTTTGTTCTGTTAGACAGCTTAACTGTTTAATTTGTAATAATGAGTGGAATTGGCTTCCGAGTCCAAGAGAGCAAAAAAAAACATTGACGGTTCTCTCTGGATGGGAGGGGCATACTCTGTCTACCCTGTCGATCACTCCTTCTCTGGCTGATTGTGTATGTCTGTGAGCTCATGTATGCAGAAGAGGGCAGATAGCGCTTTCCTCTGCATGTGTTACGTAAGACGGAGAAAATGGAGGAGGGGAAAAAAACAATGATGAATTAGAATTTGAATTAGCCTAGTTTGAGAGCTTGCTAGTTAGGTTGTTGAACATTCCACTCGAGTTTTCATTTAGCTTGATTATTAAACTTGAATTATTTGATTTGGATCTGTTAATGAACATTTAATATTTCACCAGCCAAGCACGGTGAGCATGCAGGAGAATGAGAGTGCTTTTTATACTGTGTTAATGCGCTGATGGATGGATTGAGACAGTGGGTCACACCTCTGATGCATGGAAATGGACTTGTCTTATTTTATTATTAAATTTGCCCCAGGTCCTAAAGACCTCCTGTCCGATCGCTGTATCCTGTCCTGCCCTTCTATGGACTTGGTCACCTGCCTGCTGGACTTCCGTCTCAGCTTCGCCTCCAACCGCAGCATCGTGCCGCGCCTGGCTGCTTCACTCGCCGCCTGCGCGCAGCTCAGCGCTCTGGGTGCGCCTGCACGTCTGCACACACTTATTGGTGGAGCTGAAAAATATCAAACCGAGTTTATTTGAGAGTGCTCTTTAAATTCTTTCCCTTTTGTTCCTGTGTGTATGTGGTTGTGTTGTGTGTGTGTGTGTGTACCAGCGGCTGGACACCGTATGTGGGCCCTGCAGAGGTTACGCAAACTCCTGACTACTGAATACGGCCAGTCCATAAACATTAACCGGCTGCTGGGGGACGGTGAAGGAGACGCTCGCTCTGTGGTCAGTCCACCAAACACCAACACTCACATTCAGCACGCTTTATCCATTTCATACAGCATCATCACTTAACAATAAATACACACTCCTAGGTCTGAGATATCATTAGAGAGTATATGAAATAAATCTACAAAGTGTTGAGTGTTTCCAGTGTTGTGGCTGATATGGTGATATGTTTGTTGTAGAGTTTTACAGGCAGTGCTCTTGCTGCTCTGGTAAAAGGGCTTCCTGAGGCCCTGCAGAGGCAGTACGAGTATGAGGACCCTATCGTCAGAGGAGGCAAACAGCTCCTTCACAGCCCCTTCTTCAAGGTGTGTGTGAGATGCATTGAGAGTAGGTGTGTGTGTAACTTATTAATTAAATTGATCAATGATGTGTTTCAGGTATTGGTGGCTCTTGCGTGTGATCTGGAGTTGGACACACTACCCTGCTGTGCCGAGACACACAAGTGGGCGTGGTTTCGTCGCTACTGCACCGCCTCTCGAGTGGCAGTAGCTCTGGATAAAAGAACGCCCCTGCCCCGCCTGTTCCTGGATGAGGTATGCTGTGAGCTCCGCCTCTTTTGGTGACTTCTTTCATCCTGTTGCAATGTTAATAATTTAGTGTTTCTTAAATGAAGGTTGCAAAGAAAATCCGTGAGCTGATGGCAGACCATGAGAACATGAACGTGCTTCACGAGAGCCATGAGCTGTTCAAGAGGGAACACGACGAGCAGCTGGTGCAGTGGATGAACAGGTATGCTTAAAAAACTGAAAAAATCAGACTGTATCGTAATACCTGAAAATACCTTCAGATTAAATACAAATTTCATTTCTCTGAGGTTTGTTCAAAACAAGTTTGGGAAAAGTATCAGAGTTTGTGTATTTTCAAACCAATCCCAAACTTTTAAAGGTGGAGTCAGAGATTCTAATACAATGGACTTTTTGTCAAATTCAGTGACTATATTCTCATGGTCTGCTAGCTCTCTGTTCTGTGTGCGCGCGCGCGCTGAAAAAATCCGGTATTCACACAGCCCTGGCTCTTTAAATGAGGGGAAAAGCAAAGTGGCTCTGACCGAGCCGCACAATATTCCAGCCAGTCACCAACAAGGGCAGTGCTCATGCACAGGACAGGTGGGAGATGGGGGGGAAAGGGGGGCAGTGGGAGCGAGAGGGACAGTGATCCACACTCCATACCACTTTGTGGCAGTAATGCACCAATTGAGTCTTTGCCAACCACCAATAAACCTCAAAGAAGAAGAAAGAGGAGAGAAGGAGTGTCATAAGCGGTGTGTGAGGAAGCAGAAAAAACAAACCGTAGCCAGCTGGCTCTCCCGTCCATCCTACTTTCCAGTGGCTGCTCCCTGGACAATAAACTGGACTACATCCGACTCCAGCAGACTACTCGGCTAGACGGGCTCGCTTCGTTTCGTGCTGACTGAAATGCATCTCTCTGCTGTAAGGCTTGCGGTGGTTGCTTGTGTGTTTACATCAACACAGTACAGTACAAGAACTCAGTGCTAGTTTCTAGTTACTGCTAATCGATTTATTCACATTAGTTATGTACTGGTCATTTTATTTAATTTTTTTTACTGTATTTTTACTTTTACTGTTGCCCTGTTTCAGTAGTTATTGTACTGTTGTGCGATGTTTCCACATGTACACTTTATGTAGCTCTGTGTAGGTCTGTGCAGTCTCATGTAGTCTCTCTCTGTGTAGTTTCATGTAGCACCATGCTCCTGGAGGAATGTTGTTTCATTTCACTGTGTACTGTACCAGCTGTATACGGTCAAAACGACGTTTACAAAGGATTTTTATAGCCACATAGACCTTGCTAGCAGAGTAGGGTTATTTGGATTGATGCATAATTCGAAATGCTATGCTAGATGACGTTACTTTCCTTGTTAGTTTAGCTACAAACCTACGGTCCTCCCTACGGTCACTGTAGTTTTGTGAAAACAATCTAAACAACTAACACTCTCTAGTTTTTACTTCCTTGTGATTTGGATGATATGTTTGTGTGCATTAGTGTTGTAGTACTTGAGACCGGTCGTGGTCTTGACTGCCTTTTGAAGGTCTCGGTCTCGATCTTGCCTCGGTCTCAGACATAGAGGACTCTGGATTTTATTTCAAGACCGGTCAAGACCACAACCTCAGGGATTTCACTAAATTGCCTGTGCATTGTCTGATTTATTTGTTAACATCATTGCAATGATTGGATGTAAAATTTCCTGCTTCAAATGCAACCAATAAACGTGACTCATTGCTAATTTGAAATTTTCTTTACTGTTAACGACTGTCACCCCTCCCTTCTCCCCTTCACACCCACTGGTCTTGATTCGGTCTCGCCCTGCCTTGGTCTCAATCACTCAAAGTCTTGGTCTTGTCTCGGCCTCGATACACTCTGGTCTTGGTCATGACTTGGTCTCAAGTTTAGGTGGTCTGGACTACAACAGTACTGTGCATGTCATTCGTTTGATGATGTTTTATATTATATTTCTCTTTTGGTCAGCTAGGGCAGTTATAAGTGTCGTTGCCTTGGTAATGTGCGTCCATGAATTTGCAGGGACTGAAGGGAGGTGTGTGTTTATTTGGCTGTTGAGTTTGAATATCAACAATCTTTCTCAAGAATCATTGACTCCCCCTTTAACATCCCATGGAGTGACATCATAAATCTGTTATTTTTAAAAAAACAAAGAACATGGCACAGTTGCGATTCTGCCTAGAGGACGCTGTCCTGAAAAATTCAGTGACTGGGTAAAGAGGGGATTAGTCCAAGAAGCAACCAAGAGCCCAAGGGTAATGCTGAACTTGATGCTACCACCACCATACTTCACAATGTGGATGGTGTTCTCGATGGTGAGTTTCCACCAAACTTGGCACTCTTTGTCAAGGCCAAATAGTTCAGTTTGCTGAGTCTCTTTGTGGATTTTGTAGAGATTTCCAGGCTTCGGTTGTCTTGTGAACGGGTTCTCCCATCTCTGCTGTGGAACTGCCCTCAAAACGAAATGATAAATATCCAAACAACATATAATAATACTTTCCCCTTCCATTTCCTTATCACATGACGTTTACAAGCACGTGCTTCCTCTAAGACATGTGAAGCATAATGCACTCAGAGGAAAGCGCTGTCTGGCCTCTTCCACATACCTGAGCTCACAGATGCATGTGATTTGGTTAATGTTGCTGTGATTGATAAGGGAGAGAGTATGCCCCTCCCACACAGACAGCACGGCCAGTTTTGCTCTCCTGACTCTCAGCCACGGATGGCTGTGGCATTGTCAGGATTCTGTTCAAGCTCGTGATCTCCGGACGATAGAGCGAGCACTTTTCTGGTGTGCCAGTTTTTAATTTTTTTTTTAACGCGGTTCCACTTTAGGCGTCCAGATGACTGGACTCTGTCGGCAGGCGGCAGCGGCACCATCTATGGCTGGGGTCACAACCATCGCGGACAACTTGGCGGCATCGAAGGGGCAAAGGTCAAAGTTCCCACTCCAACGGAGGCCCTCGCCACCCTGCGGCCTGTTCAGCTGATTGGTGGAGAGCAGACGCTGTTCGCCGTCACGGCTGATGGCAAGGTGAGCCTGAGAAAGTGCATACAGAGTTGTCAAAATGTAATTATTATGTGTGTTAATGTGGAAATGTGTAGGTACTGAACGTATAGTAGTTCTGTTTAGAACAAAAAGGTTTTAAAAAGTAGTAAATTCAACTTAAAAATACCTGGACATGTGTTTATCTTCCTTTAACATTGTAATATTTCAAATATAAGCTCAGTTATTTCAGTCCCTTCAAGTCTTACAGTTGAGTGCAGAAGTTTGCACACCCTGAGGATAAAATAGACCTTTAGTGTGTTTGGTTTCACGGATATTCCTAAATTATAGCAGTTAACTAAAATATTTAAATAAGATATGATTAGAAATTAATACGCTTGTCCACGTTTTTGTTTATAGCACCATGGAAATACTGTTTGATATATAAATTGTAAAATTGGGCTACATAGAGGGGAATGAGTCAGTTCTGATATTTTGAGTCAGTTCTGCTTCTGTCTTGTTCCAGCTGTACGCTACAGGCTACGGAGCCGGAGGGCGTCTGGGGATCGGTGGCACCGAGTCGGTGTCCACCCCGACTCTACTGGAGTCCATCCAGCATGTGTTTATCAGGAAGGTGGCGGTGAACTCCGGGGGGAAACACTGCCTGGCCCTGTCCTCTGAGGGAGAGGTCTACTCCTGGGGAGAAGCCGAGGACGGAAAACTCGGCCATGGAAACAGGAGGTGTGGGGGGAAAAGGAAATCTTTTGGATTATAATTATGTTAATGTGTCATAGGGCTGAGTTTGTCTTGCAGTTCTTAAATCTGCCAGCAGGTGTCACCATATGTACAGCTTGTAGTGAGGAGACAGGGCGCATTTATTTATTTGTTTACTGGTTTTGACAGGTATATTAATCATTAATCCATAATTTATTTTAGTTAGTTATTTATTTCTTTATTTATATTGAGACAGGTACATTTTTTGGATTTATTTCATTATTCAGGCAGGGCTTATTTATTTGTTTACTGTGACAGGGCATTTTATTTATTTATTTTTTAAAGACAGGGTACGGTGTTTATTTATTTTTATTTTACTTTAAATTGAAACAGGGTGCATTTAACTTTTTTTTTTTTGAAATGGGATTTGTTTATTTGGGACTGGGTCTTTATTTTTCAGACAGATTTTGTATGTGCGTGACAAGGTGCATTTATTTATTTCTTTATTGAAATGGGGACGTTGTTTATTGAGACAGGCTGTGTTTCTGTATTTTAAGATGGGGTTTGTTTATTTGTTTATTCACTTATTTGAGACAGGATGCATATCTATCTAGAGAAAGGGTGCATATATTTATTTACTGAGGATGCATATTTTGTCTACCTGTCCATCTTGAGACAGTGCATTTCTGACTATATTGAGAAAGGGTGCATATATTTATTTATTGAGACAGGGTACATCTCTCTCTCTCTCTCTCTCTCTCTCTCTCTCTCTCTCTCTCTCTCTCTCTCTGTGCATTTGTTTATTCTTTGAAATTGGGTTAATTTGTTTATTTGAGACATGTTTTCCCCCTCAGCCCGTGCGACCGTCCGCGGGTGATCGAGTCTCTGAGAGGGGTGGAGGTGGTGGATATCGCTGCTGGAGGAGCTCACAGCGCCTGTATTGCAGCCAGCGGAGAACTCTACACCTGGGGCAAGGGACGCTACGGCCGCCTGGGACACGGAGACAGCGAGGACCAGCTCAAACCCAAACTGGTCAGTGTGTGAAGCTGTGTTTTTGAGTTGAGGTTAGGATTTGGTTTTGAGCAAAAATCCCAAATGCTCTGCCGACTGTTCCTATCTGTATTTGTATTTGTTCAGGAAGCATTATCTGTTCACTTCAGGTGGGTACATTCCTAATGTGTATTTTATAAATGAGTGTGTGCGCGTGTGTGTGTGTGTGAGCAGGTGGATGCTCTGCAGGGACACAGGGTAATAGACGTGGCGTGTGGCAGTGGTGATGCTCAGACTCTGTGTTTGACGGATGATGATATGGTGTGGTCGTGGGGAGACGGAGATTACGGCAAGCTGGGACGAGGAGGCAGTGACGGCTGTAAAGTTCCCATGAAGGCAAGCAGCAACACTTCACTACTACTACTACTACTACTACTATATACACACACACACACAAATCTGTACTGTATTCACACTCATTCTTCTCTCTCTGTGTAGATTGACTCTCTGACAGGATTGGGTGTAGTGAAAGTGGAGTGCGGTTCTCAGTTCTCCGTTGCTCTCACCAAATCTGGAGCGGTGTACACATGGTACACACACACACACACACACACATATATATATATATATATTACATTAGTAGGTTATTTTATTTTGTTTGTGTGTTTTCAGGGGAAAAGGGGACTACCACAGGCTCGGTCACGGCTCAGACGATCACGTCCGCAGACCCCGGCAGGTCCAGGGCTTGCAGGGCAAAAAGGTCATTGCTATAGCAACCGGCTCTCTTCATTGTGTCTGCTGCACTGAGGACGGTAGGATGTCCAAAACACTTTACAAACTTTACGTTTAGACAGGCTCTTTAATCACTATGAAAAATATAACTGCTTACAAGCATACAGATAATAATGTCTGTGTACTTGATGTGTGGTCTGAGTAACCAATCAGCATTTAACAGTGCCTCTAGCGCAGCCCCTATACCTAACGTATTTTTAATGTCAGGAAAAACACAGCTCTTTCATTTTTTTGTGTGTGTGTGTTTGTGTAGAGATGTGTATATGTAGCTGTGAGTATGTGTCTGTTTCAGGGGAAGTGTATACATGGGGTGATAACGATGAGGGTCAGCTGGGAGACGGGAGCACCAATGCCATCCAGAGGCCCAGGCTAGTGGGAGCACTGCAGGGCAAGAAGATCAACAGGGTGGCCTGTGGCTCCGCCCACACACTTGCTTGGTCCACCAGCAAACCCACCAACGCCGGCAAACTTCCTGCTCAGGTACTCAGTATGATGCTGCGTCCGAATTCGGTGTTCGTCTTTATACTTGTATGTACAGTATAACTCATTTAAAGGTGTGTGCGTGCGTGCATAACCCCAGGTCCCCATGGAGTATAATCACCTGCAGGAGATCCCCATCATGGCCCTGAGGAACAGGCTCCTCCTGCTGCACCACATCTCTGAGCTCTTCTGCCCCTGCATTCCCATGTTTGACCTGGAGGGGCGTCTCGGTCAGACCGGACACGGCCCATCTGTGGGCTTCGACACCCTCCGGGGTATCCTCATCTCACAGGGCAAGGTCAGGAGGCCACACACATACACACGTGTGTGCACACACACCTACAGCACATTTAAAGCAATGTATTTATTAAGCAGTTAATCACCATTACTTTTAAGCAGACCCCTGTAGTAAAGTGTGAAATATACACTCTCTCATATATATATATATATATATATATATATATTTCACTTGAAATGAAATATTCTCATATTTTGAGATTTGTTTTTGTGCTGTAGGCCATAATTAT
>JAOTRR010000018.1:1354683-1370918 GCA_028570945.1 Gogo arcuatus | reverse complement strand
GTGTGTGTGTGTGTGTGTGTGTGTGTGTGTGTGTGTGTGTGTGTGTGTAGGTGAGTCTGTAGACGACTGTGGAGGAGGCTACAGTGAGTCTATAGCGGAGATGTGTGAGGAGCTACAGAACGGTCTCACTCCTCTGCTCATCGTCACTCCGAACGGCCGAGACGAGTCGGGTGCTAACAGAGACTGCTTCCTGCTCAACCCCGCTGTGAAAAGTCCGCTCCACATGAGCATGTTCCGCTTCTTAGGTACACACTCACCACACACACTGCCACAGGTCTGGTTTCTGTAGCTTCAGAAGGTTAGTCTGAGTGTATGAGTGTATGAGTGTGTGTGTGTGTGTGTGTGTGTGTAGGAGTACTTCTGGGTATTGCGATCCGTACAGGAAGTCCTCTCAGTCTGTACCTTGCTGAACCCGTATGGAAGCAGCTCGCCGGCATGAACCTCACCATCGCTGATCTCAGTGAGGTACGACTCCTTTATGAACTACTTACGTATATTCATACTGCCTTGTGCCAGGTATTATAAGGTATATAAAAAAGATGTATTAAGTAACCTGACATTATTAAGTCATACACATTTTTATAAAGTCCTATGCATGTCACTATTAGTGTATGAACTGCAAGTTATAATGCCCGACTTGGTGTTATAATGCATTACAACATGAATGTATACAATGTTCTTATGAACATATACTGCATTATGTATTCTAACATTATACATACGCTTTATAAAGTGCTATGTATGTCACTCAAACTACTTATGAGTATGCTAATGACTTCTTGTCAGGCATTATAATGCATATTTAAACATTTATGATGTCACCTGACGTTATGAAATTATAAAGTATACTCTTGCTTTATAAAATATACAGTGCATGTAAGTACAGAACTAGTATGTGAACAAGTTATAATTCCAGTCCTAGTGTTATAATGCATTACAACATGAGTGTTTACACTTATGTTCTTATGAACTGACATTATGAAGTCATTCCACATGCACACACTTTATAAAGTGCTATACATGCAACTTGGAATACTTAGGAGTGTTAATACAGACTTATTCCAGATCTTGTAATGCATTATAAATGCTTTTTAATGCATTGTGCATTTTTATAGTATATATTAAATAAAAAATCACACACCTTGTAATGACATTTGACAAATTCAAACATACAGGTGTCTGAATATATATGATATGACACTTATGACATGTTTATGACCACAGGTTCAGTTCTGCATCTGAAATGTGTATCAGGATAAATTGGTCACTCAGACCCTGATTAGTATGAAGGAAGGTGGAACATGGTGTGTGTGTGTGTGTGTGTGTGTGTGTGTGTGTGCGCGCGCTCGTGCGTGAGTTCTGAGTCCACGCAGTAATCATGAGATACTGAAACATGCGGACAAAAGTGTTTCCTGACTGAACCCTGGCCTTTTACTCACAGAGCTGCTCTTGTTCACGGCCTCATGCTTCAAGCGGTCAGAAGGTTTAACGAGAATGTGTCTTCAGCACAAGACCTCACACACACGCTCACATGCGCGCGCGCGCACACGCGCACAGGTCTGAGTGGAAAGAATCTGAACCTGGTAATCAGTGATAAGGTTGATCCCCGAGTGTTTTATTCCTCCAATGATTGTAATTTTTATTTATTAAAGAACATGTCATACTTTTTATCCATTTATAGTTATTTTTAACATCTATTAAACGAGCTAATTCCTGTTCTCACTTACGTTATAGCAGCTATAAACAGTTGTTCCCTCGCCAGCATCTTTTCTCTCTGTCTTGTAGTTAATAAGACAAAATATGCAGCTTGAAATTTTTTTTAATTTTTTGGTACCAAGAAAATGCAAGAAGTGTAAACTTCTCTGTCGTGAAGATGTCGGAAAACTTAGTTACAGCTTTACTCTGGCTGTTAGAAAGCACTGACACTGGAGACTCCTTCCATAAATGTTAAACAAACGTCTCCTTACAGCAAACGTCACCATATCAACAACTACACAATTATTATTTTTTAATCTTTTTCTGTTTTAACGCATTACAATAATCTGGCTGTGTGTCTGTCCATCTATCTACTCACGTCTACTCGTCTGTCTGTCTACTTATGTCTGTGTCTATCTACTCGTCTCTGTCTGCATGTCTCTTTCTATCTGTCTGTCTGTCTACTTCTCTGTCTGTATACCTATTTATTGATCTGTCTGTCTATCTACTTGTCTGTAGATAGTCTAGATAATCTGTGTTATCGGTCTGTGTGTCGATCTACTCATCTGTCTATCTACTTGTCTGTCTGTGTCTGTCTTTCCGTCTGTACATCCGTGTCTGTCTATCCATTTACTCATCCATCTATCTACTCCTGTCTGTATACCTATCTATTGATCGGTCTGTCTATCTGCTCATATATATATGTACTTGTCTGTCTACTCATCTCTGTTTACTCATCTGTCTGTCTTATCTGTCTGTCTTTGTGTCTGTTTATCTACTCTTCTGTGTATTTACTAATGTCCGTGTGTGTCTGTCTGTCTATTGATCTGTCTGTCTGTTTACTCATCCATCTGTCTACTCCTGTCTGTATATACCCATCTATTGATCTGTCTGTCTATCTACTCATCTGTCTATCTATTCGTCTGTCTGTCTACCTAGCTACATGTTTGTCTACCTACCTGTTGATCTATCTGTCTGTATCTACATATCTATGAATGTATCAGTTTATTGAGTTTATTCAGTTTATTTAGCTCCTTATTAACACCCATAAAAGTTTTACAAAGTAAATCAATGAACAGCCCTCATTAAAAAGTACCTTCGTGGTTATTTGTTGTTTCAGTCACAGCATACAGTACATTCATTTATTATTTTATATTATCCACTAAAATATTTTTTTTGCATGAACTGAAAATGAAATGGTCCTCTTTGTCAGGATTTGGCCCAAGGTTGAAGCCGTGCTGTATTTAAGTGTGTGTGTGTGTTATCCAGGTGGATAAGGACTTTATCCCTGGCCTGATGTATATCAGAGATAACGAGGCATCAGCGGAGGAGTTTGAGGCGATTCCTCTGCCCTTCACTGTGCCCAATGCCTGTGGTCAGGAAGTCCAGCTCAGCTCCAAACACTCGCACATCAGCTTGGAGAACCGAGCCGAGTACGTCCGCCTCGCCATCAACTACAGGTGAGGACACGACCCCCTGATCACGCAGAAATGTACTGCTTACGTTTCCATTTCTGAGGTTTATAAAACAGAGCTAATCCTAATTCCTAAATCCCTGTTGTAATTATTTAATTTTTGTTTATTTATTTATTTATTTATTACAAACGTTCCTTTGTGCTTTCATGCACAATCACATTTTTCCCTAATAGTCAGTGTTGCTGTGACATTAATGAGTAAATGGTTTAGTGAATAAATAAATCTCCATTTTGTCCACTTTAGCTGTAACTTTAAAAGGTTTTCCTCCATCTTGAGGACTGAGGAGTTTACGCCTTTGTGGTGTGTGTTTCAGGCTGCATGAGTTTGATGAGCAGGTGGCTGCGGTTAGAGAGGGTATGGCTCGGGTGGTGCCTGTTCCTCTCCTCTCGCTCTTCACTGGATACGAGCTGGAGACCATGGTGAGAGCGTGCACACACACACACACACACACACACACACACTTCTGACTCACGATGGATTGTCACGTCGTGTTGAACCTTGAAATCGTTTTGATTCCTACTCTGAAATAACACAAGGCTTGTGCCATTGATGTCGCGTCATTTTGTCACCATGACAACAGCATATTTACGTATCTACTATTAAAACATGCTTTTGGAGAAAGTATTGTGGTATATTCACCCCATATTTAACTGAAGATCACAAAGTTCCACTCGTAGTAGAACGTCCGTAGGGGTGGAGTCAAACCGCATCTGGCTCCTCCTACCTAGGCGGAGTCATCTCGGTGTGTTTCAGGCTTTGTTTTTCAATGTGGTGGTGGTGGTGGTGTTTGTAGGGGTTAGGCTTTTACGAGGAGTAGGATCGGATTCAGAGCCAGCTCCATCCCTTGGATTTTTGGTGCTGCAGTGAGGGTTATGTCGGGTCATGTGATCATGACCTGTTTTTTAATTGGTCGGTTTTTAATACATCAGAAATTAAATTTGAAATGAAGTACATGGCACATTTGCCATGGTTGCACCAATAGCACCAGGGTACTGCAGTATGGCGACATAAAAAATGTAGCTAGTTATAGTGTGTAAACAAAACCATACGTTTGACCACAAATTGGATGTTTAAATCAATTAAAAAAAAAAAAAAAGTCTGATGGGAAATTGCGTCTGAATTGCATGCATTGAGTGCCTCCAATTGCTGCTGAATCTAAACTCCGCCTACTTCGTATTGTTCACAGTTGCTCCGCTTCCTGTCGCTGTAGGTAGTGCGAGCGCTGAGTAACGGTGATGTACACACCTCACAGTCCGAGCCATGTTTTTCAGGTATGTGGCAGTCCTGACATCCCGCTCCACCTGCTGAAGTCAGTTGCCACGTATAAAGGGGTGGAGCCAACCGCGCCACTCATCCAGTGGTTCTGGGAGGTGATGGAGTCCTTCTCCAACACGGAGCGCTCGCTCTTCCTCAGGTTTGTGTGGGGACGAACACGTCTGCCCAGGACCATCGCAGATTTCCGTGGACGAGACTTCGTTGTGCAGGTGAGCGTTTTAAACCTCAATAACACGAATCATAAAAGAATTTATCACCTGAATTTGTTTAGATTCGTTATTTTGGGTGTTTTAAATGTGTTAATTAATATTTTGTACATGTCTGCGGATCTGACTGTAATGTTCTCCATTAGACTCTTTTAATCAGGGATTGAGCCATCACAAGAATTACCCACTAGGGGCAGTATTTCATCCTTAAAAAAAAAAAACATTCTGTAAATATTGTACAGGTATTTGGAGTTTATAGCAATATTAAGTTTACAAGAACTGAATTAATACATCATTTTAAAGAGTCAGTGAACTCTTGTACTTACTTTTGAAGGGGTGCTTGGACCCCGATGATTGCCACTGATAGCTAAATTTATGATTATTGTTGGGGTAAATGTTTAATAGTACTTATACTTTGCGAAGCCATACCATTAAATGTAACTATAAACGGATAAAAAGTACAAAGCTTCATTCTTTGATGAACTGTAATCGTTAGTGAATTGCTGTGGTACGAGTTAATTACTTGAAACACTTGGACATCAACTTCTGTTTTGCATCAGGCTGAATCACGTTGATTATTTTCCTATAACAGCATGCCAGGTTGTGTTTTTGTTCCTTACGTATAATACTGTCGTTATTATAGTAATTACTGTTATTGTTCAGTACATCATGTTAGAGTGGATGAACTTTTGTATGCTTATTTGTGAAGAAGTGCTTGGACCCCGGAGATTGCTGCGTATAGTGTATTTACTGTATTAGTCATTGTTTGTTTTTAGTAATAGTGTCCATTAAATGTAGGTGGTATTATTTATTTACTTATTATTGTTATTTGTGCTATCAGTAGTACTCAGTACATCATGTTAGAGTGGATTATAAGCTTCATGCGTATTTCTGAAGTAGTGCTTGGACCCCGGTGATTGCTGATTGCTGCTGTATTCATTATTATTGATGTGGCTGATGTTTAACTTTTATCTATTTTAATTAATATTAATGGTTTTATTTATTCTCTACATCATGCTAAAGTGTAGATGAACCTGTATTTTGTGTTTATTTGCCAAGAAGTGCTTGGACCCTGATGATTGCTACTTAATAATACGAATGCGTGTCGGTGATATGACATAGCATCCTTCTCACACCTTAACGTTGCTGATGAACACGCGTATTCGTAACTACTTAAAAATCTATTTTGTTGTTGTTTAACAGTAATGATTTATAAAATTCATGATTAAATTCCCAGGTGTTGGATAAGTACAACCCTCCGGACCACTTCCTGCCAGAGTCGTATACGTGCTTCTTCCTGCTCAAGCTGCCTCGTTATTCGTGTAAACTGGTCCTGGAGGAGAAACTGAAGTACGCCATACACTTCTGCAAATCCATCGACACTGACGACTACGCTCGCATCGCTCTGAGCGGAGAACCAGCCGCCGACGACTCCACCGACGACTCGGACAACGACGACGCCGATTCCTTCGCCTCCGACTCCACACAGGACTACCTGACGGCACACTGACGTGTTGACGCACACGTACGCTCTTTGATGCCGAGAGTCATCAAACATGCTGCGAGAGAAAGAAAAAAACACTAAAGAAATCTAAAGATGTCTGTTTTAATTTCACACACATGTATCTGTACTACCACGACTAAAATCTTTGTGCAATTAGCTTTAAAAGCACTATAAGCTGGTGAAGAAAAATAAAACTTGGAATTTTTTTTAGTTTATTTAAAAAACAAAACGAAAAATCAGGAGCCAGAGAGGACATGGTTTGATTGATTGTAGACGTTGTGTTTGTATTATTTTGGACCGTGTAGCCTAGCACTGTGCTGACGACCCCTGATGGACTCACTGTATCGTTTAAGCGATCGAACAAACAGCTTCTTCATCTCCTCTTTTCATTTCCCTCGGAAATGTGCAGTGTTTCCTGTTTCCCTGAATAACCTTGAACACGAGCGCGAGTCGTCCTCGCTCTGATTGGTCGGTGTTATCTGGAGCTCAGTCGGGGGTTGTTTTCAGGGCGTCGGTCACTGTATTCAGTTTCCCCCAACCCCACCCTCCTTTGTGTCCATGTGTGTTTGGCTTCCTGACAAACTGTAAATAACGTTATTGTGCCATGTGTTCATAAGACGTCTCATTCCGATGTAATAATGTTAATAAATTTCTGTTTAAAATAAATATTAAACTGAAATATTCCTGATTCGGGTTCATTTTCTATAACAGCAGCTCGGACAGTGGTGCAGCTACAAAACCACAGGTTTATATTCTACGTTCTGTGTAACAGCTCATTCACAGGGACTAAAAAATAGCCGATATGGTGAAGATTTCTGTTAGGACACATTTATGTAGCGTTTATGGGAGGAGTCTCCAGTGTCAGAGGTAAAGCTGTAACTTAAGTAACTTTATTAACTTCAAGAGAGTGTGTGTGTGTGTGTGTGTGTGTGTGTGTGTGTGTGTGTGAACGTTTATAGCTGCCATAACGTGGATGTTCAACATTATTAAATGTAACTTTAAAGGGATAAAAATTCTAATTGCTGTGGAATACGAGGAATAAAACACTTCAGGATGTGCTGTTAGGAAAATATTCAATTGATGCGGAGTGTTTTTTATTCCTTAAATGTTTAATCACTCGCTAACTATCCAATGACGATTAGCTATTTTCTAAAAGGCTACATGTTTACAAATATTTATTACGTTCATGTTATAATTTCTACACTTCATATCATTTTTGGGGCGGAGCTTAACATTTCCTCTGTCTTGTTTTAAGAATAATGGCAGTTGATGAGTACAGCAGTGATGTCATAGGTCAATTTTTTCCCCCCAAACCACAAGATTCATTAAAACAACAGGATTCATGTTGTTAGATTTGATAGCTATAAATAAAAATCAATAGCTATAAATATAAAGAAAGCAGGGATATGATCATGGAGAACCCTGTGTACATTTCAGTGCAAAACACACTCACTACAAACAACACAAAAAGTTTGTCTTATGCTAAAATGTTTTCTTTCCAAATATTTTGAGTGATAAACGATGTTGGATATGATGGCGTATTAAAATATTTGACTGTTTCCCACCCCCCACCCCCTACAGCTGCTGTGCTCATATTACACACATTTCCTTTGTGACACTAATGTTGGAGGATTAATGAAATTCCTCCTAATTACCTCCGTGGTCAAGGACGGATTAGCGATGGCGCTTCCTGGGTCACCAAAGAACCTGAAAATATTTGAGAGGCTGTGTTCTTCCAAGTTATTTTATCATGTTTTATTAAGTATGCAATTAAACAAGACAAACAATTACACAGCTGTTAATAAGGACCTGAGAGAATTCATTTTTTCAAATCAGATACTTGAACAGATTATTAACTACAGCGAATAAACATTAAACTCCCCCTGGAAGCTGATTTAATAAATTTCCGTCACATTTATTTTCAAAGGCTGCTTAAAAACCAACTTTTTTCAACATGTACTACTGTATCAACCTGAATTGGGGGGTGGAGCTACGTATGAACAGTTTGTGATGTCACAATATCTAAACCTGAACCTGCTGTGGTCCAATATGCAAATTACTAGAGGATAATGTGGATATTTTCCAGCTGCCGAGCCGGTGGAGTAAACAAACTAACTCGGATTCATGATGTTTGTAGTAAACAAAATCATGGTTGCCATGACAACACTATTTTTCCACGTTTGCCTGATAATTAAATAAATCTTTCGCCTAAGATTAACGTGTGCTAGTTTACTAGCAGTTAGCTAGATAGTTTGTGTATTTTGACAGGGTATTTCTTTGGAGTGCATTTCTAAATTTGCATTTTCATGCATATTTATAGGTATTTGCATTAATAATGAGGTTAAAGATCTATAGATGTTCCAATTTCATTTTACTCTTTAGTTTGCTAGCAGTTGATAGCATGATAGCTCGTGTTTTGGGATGGCAGGAGGACAGGAAGAAGGGTGGTTCTAATTTGCATATTCATGGATATTAATAGACCTTTGGATTATTAATCAGGATAATTGTGATAAATAATAGAGATGATCCATTTTCTTTTTTTCTTTCTTTTTTTAATAAGTTTCTTGGACATCAAGCCTTCAAACGTTCTTCGGTTCATCCCTCTGTAGGAACATTAATCGTTTCTCTGTTAGAAGGTTCTAAGGAGAACCCTTTTTAAGTTTTGTGTTTCACTTGCAACCAAAGTTCTATGAAGAACCTTAATCACAAACTCATTCAAATACTGAACCTGCAAAAGTGACCCGTGTTTCTAGAATAAAAAAAGCGTTCTTCAGATAGTAAATGGTTCTTAGCTTTTAAAATAGGGTTCTCCTTAGAACCCTGACTGATAGAATCTAAAAGGACTCGATATGAAGTGCAGTTAATTCTTTTGTGTAGAAACCTGGACGTGAGAAGAAGTGGAACATTGGAAGATCCATTAAAAAAAAGTGGCTTTAAAATAACATGTGCTTCTAGGCTCTCCATGATGGAGTGAAAAAAGGGAAAAGAAATAAAGGACAAGAATGAACAAGATGAAGAAAAATGGAGGATGGAACAGAGAGAAAATAAGAGCAAAAAGGGAAGAGAGTAAGTGAGGAAATGGTGGGAGAGAAACAAACCGCAGACTGAAGGAGAAATCATCAATCATAGAAGAATAAAAAACGGGAATAAAGGAGTGACGGAATAAAAGAGAGGAAAGAGAGATGTGCTGTTTACTGAAAATGACCAACTTTCTTAACTTCAAGAGAGAAAAAAAGAGACTGGTGAGGGAACGACTGTTTATAGCTGCTATAACATAAGTGCGAACAGGAATGACCTTGTTTCATGGACGTTCCACAACATTAAATGTAACTATAAATGGATTTAAAAAAATGAGACGTCATTTTTAATGAATAAATAAATTGTAATCCTTGGTCAATTTCTGTGCTCTAAAAAGAATCACCTTTAGGCTGGTAACAGGAACTCTGTTTCATCATCACTGATGATTTTACTGTAACAGCATGACACACAAGTGGTTTATCCCTTTATTTATCGCTGAATACAGAAAAAAGGAAAAACAAAAGCACACAGCTATACAGATACGATTGTACATAAAGTTACTGAACACACCTTACAGTCTCGGTGTTGCAGGTTCCACACTGCACTTGTGGTGTCAGGTCATTGGCTTGTTACCTGATTGTGTACACCTGTTCTGTGTTTCCCCCCAGGCTGCTCTGGGTACCCTATACATCACCCTGGATAAGAGTGTCTGCTAAATGCCAGTAATGTAACAGAATGCTTTCAGTAAAGTGTTGCCTTTTATACTCTGTATATAGTAAAAGACTAAGCTATCCAGACAATTTCTGTGAAGAAAGTTCGCTAAATAATTAACATTACATGCTCCAAGCTGAGTGGAAACTCCTTGCTCGCTGCTTGTTTGACAGTGATCATAATCTAGCATTGCGTTACTTTGTCTTAGCCTACAGTTATCTTTGACCATTTTGTTATTAGATTATCTGCTTTTTCTTTTCCTCTTCTTATTGGTTTATTGTTCTTTTCAGGCCCTGTCCTGTCATTGGCTTGTTACCTGATTGTGAGCACCTTTTCTGTGTTTAGTCCTTGATTAATTTCTTTGTTGCATCACGAAGTTTTTCTCAGTTTGTGTTTTCTTATTTTGATCCTCGCTTCCTGTCTGGTTGTAATAATGAATTAAATTTGTTCGTATGACCTCAGTTATTAGATTATCTCCACCGCTTACCACAGTTTCTCTTTCTTCTGGCTTCAAAACAGGTAAGTTCTATTCATGTTGCAAGCGTGATAATTCAAAATAAACTTGCACAGTAAAGTCCCACATGTTAGCAAGATTAAGCCACTTTAGCTGGTTTCCTTGTTTAGCACTGTAAATGACCTATCAGAGGTTTTAAGGGAAATTCTGCACTTTGAGATTTTAGGCGACCTCCTCAAAACTCAGGCCTCGAGCAATTACCTTCCTCACCTGTCCTGTAGCTCCGCCTCCGATCCCTGCTCCGGATGTTGAGAATGCTTTCCAGATTCGCGTTTGCATCCTTGCTTCACTCACCACACGTTATTATATATTTATATCACATTTAGAAGATGAGATTTGAACTTTTGCACTTTTGAACTCTCTCTACACGCACTACGTCCATTTTTATTACTTGAAGAAATGGCATGAAACCAGAGGGTGCACAAACCTTTGCACTCCACTGCAGAAACAAGGCTGTCTCTCCTCTGTATAACAGCACATGACTCAGTAGAGCCAGAAGGATTACTTTATCTTTTGAAGGAGAAAAAAGCATTTAGCACGGCTTAATTTAGCTTAAAAATCCGGAGCATTCTTTGGCGTCTTAAGGATTTTCTTCCTCCCCAATTGCCTTTTAGCTGAATTCACAAAGCGTTCCAGTGGTTTTGTGTGCTCTCAGAGTGAGTACAGTGTGACTGTAAGAAAGAAAGAACGAGAAAAAAAAAAGATCAGGTGCTTCACTTGAGAGCCGACACCGTGATTATTCCCTTCTTTCACGTTCCTCAGTGATAAAATGCCTCCGGTTACATGAACGCCTGGAAAACTGCTCATGTCTGAGCTTTATCTAAAATATTTAAGCAACGTCATTAACCCTTGGAAGTAGAGATGGCACAGATCTGATACTGAGGATGTCAGCAAAAAAAAAAAAAGAAAAGGTGGATGAAAGTATCAGGGCAAAAGGAACCAATTCAATCTGATCCTGAATACATGGAAATGATTGGAGTTGAATTTAAAAAAAAATTTAATTGGAAAACAAACAGAAATGTTTATGTAAGGATTTTTTTGGAAGGGTCGACTGTATAATATTTATGCTTTATACTTTATTATATTTATTACTTTTTGTTGTGTCAGAGTGGGGTTTTTCTCCTGCTCCTATTGAAGTGAATAAAGTATTCTAGACATAATATAAAATAAAAAGTCTAAACACTGCTTAATTGATCGGTATTCACCCCCTCAGTGTGAAGTGTACTTTGGCAGCGATGACAGCTTTGAGATGCCTCGCACATGTCTCTCGGAGCTTTGCACATTTTGATTTTGGTGTTTTCTCTCATTCTTCAATGCAAATTTTTTGTCCAACTGGTGAAGTCTGGGCTTCAGTCTTCAGTCTATGGCAGACTGGAACAGGTTCTCCTCAACAGTTTGCTTGTATTTGGTTTCATCCATGTTGCCCTTGATGGAAACATGCTTTCCAGTTCCTCCTGCTGAAAAACAACCCTGGAGCACGATGCTGCTACCACCACCATGCTTCACCACAGGAATGGTGATACCTGTGTGTTGGGCTGTATTTGGTCTGAGCCACAGATAACTCTTTGCCTTTAGACCAAATGGCTCAAAAATATTTTCCAACAGCTCTTCTGTGTTGTCACATGCTTTCTAGCAAATTCCAGGCATGCCTTCATGTTAGCCTTTATCAGAAGTGTTTTCCTTCTGGCTGCTCTCCTATAGAGGCTGGATGTGAGAAGAGCTGGTGATGTTGAGGTCTGCAGCCCTTCAGTGTTGTATCTGGACTCTTGGACACTTCTGATGATTGTCCTTTTTGCCGATGTGCTCCGTCTTGGTAGTGTCTGGGTTGCGCCATATTTTTCCCCACTTTGTGTATAATTGATTTCACAGTGCAGAGCCTTGCCAATGTTTTAATAACCATCGTCTTCTTTTTTTTTCCTCCTAACAACTTCATCTCAAATCTTCATGGGCAGTTCCTTGGACAGCAGAAGTGATCTTCTGCTATTTTAGCTGTGAGATGTTCTTTAATGAAGCTCAGTATTATTATTGATAATGAGTGAGTGTGTGAGAGAGGATGTGTGTGTGATGGTCAATAAAGCTGAAAGGAAATGAACTTTGTTGCCTTGTGATATTCTGGGGAAGGTAAACGAGGTCAGTGTGGATCTTCTGGACAGTTTTTTCAGTCCAGAGCTCACATGCAGTCACATGCAGGTCTAATAATTCTCTCTCTGTTTTTCCTTCACAGTCGTTTCTGCTTCATCTCCTCCGTGGGATTCACGAAGTCACTCTGAAAGAAAAAGCACCAAGCACACTTTCACTTTTTATACATGATCTTTAGAATATCAGTTCACTCAGAGAGGCGGGAACTCCATCTAATACACACTGAGTAACAAGTCACTCATTTACTCACTCATTTATTCACTTGTTTATTCACTCACTCATTTACTCGTTTATTCACTCTCTCTTACTCATTTACTCACTCAGTCATTCACTCACTCTCTTACTTATTCACTCACTCACTCACTCATTCACTCACTCTTACTCATTTACTACCTTATTCACTCACTCATTTACTCGTTTATTCACTCGTACTCATTTACTCACTCAGTCATTCACTCACTCTCTTACTCATTTACTCACTCATTCACTCACTCTTACTCATTTACTCACTCACTCATT
This sequence comes from Gogo arcuatus, assembly GCA_028570945.1. Lineage (NCBI taxonomy): Eukaryota > Metazoa > Chordata > Actinopteri > Siluriformes > Anchariidae > Gogo > Gogo arcuatus. The sequence goes on along the minus strand of JAOTRR010000018.1, from coordinate 1,357,862 downwards.
TATTCACTTGTTTATTCATTCACTCATTTACTCGTTTATTCACTCTCTCACTCATTTACTCACTCACTCATTCACTCACTGTCATGCTCATTTACTCACTCATTTACTCGTTTATTCACTCACTCTCACTCATTTACTCACTCACGCAATCACTGTCTCATACTCATTCACTCACTCACTCACTCACATTCACTCATTCATTTACTCACTTGTTTATTCACTCACTCTCACTCATTCACTCACTCGCTTATTCACACTCATTTACTTGTTTATTCACTCACTCTCTTACCCATTTACTCACTCACTCGCTTATTCACTCACTCACTCATTTATTCACTTGTTTATTTACTCACTCATTCACTCACTCGCTTATTCACTCACTCACTCACTCACTCACTCGCTTATTCACTCACTCACTCACACATTCATTTACTCACTTGTTTATTCACTCACACACTCATTAATTCACTTGTTTATTCACTCACTCACTCACTCACTCACTCATTTACTCATTTATTCACTCACTCTCTTACTCATTTATTCACTTGTTTATTCACTCACTCACTCACATTCACTCACTCACTCATTTACTCACTTGTTTATTCACTCACTCACTCATTCACTCACTCTGTCACTCATTTACTCATTTATTCACTCACTCATTCACTCACTCACTCTGTCACTCATTTACTCATTTATTCACTCACTCTTTTACTCATTCACTCACTTATTCATGTACTCACTCACTCTCTTACCCATTTACTCTTATTCACTCATTTACTCTCTCATTTACTCACTCACTTATTCATTTACTCATTTGCTTATTCTCACTCATTTACTCACTTATTCACTCACTCTTATTCACTCATTCATTCGCTTATTCACTCGCTCAGTTATTTACTCACTTGCTTATTCACTCATTCATTCACTCACTCTCTTATTTACTCACTTACTCATTTACTCACTGAGTCACTTATTTACTCACACCAACAATAACAGGTTTAATTTATATCGCGCCTTTCATCAACCCAAAGACGCTTTACAGAGCAATGGCACAACCACAAAAAACAAAACAGAACCACAAACAAATCAGCCAAATGAAGCCATTACAGATAAGAGACAGAAAACGAACACAACAAAATTACAATTAACACGGGCATAAAGACGAGCTCAAAGCATGGAAAAAGAATGAACAGACAGTGATCGGGAGAGGAGGGATAGAGAGAGAAGATAAGATTTAATTTGAGTTTTGAATTTGGGGAGAGATGTACAGTCCCGGAGACCCTGAGGGAGAGAATTCCACAGCTTGGGGGCTGTGACCTTAAATGCCCTGGAACCCATGGTGGATAATTTAAATTTGGGGTCAGACAACAGACCAGAAGATGAAGATCTGAGACTGTGAATGGGAGAGTAGGATTGAAGTTGTTCCATTAGATATTGATGAGCGTAGCCATGAAGTGCTTTAAAAGTAAGCCGAAGAATTTGGCCTAAAGGTTAGAGAAGCAGCTTTGGGACCAAAAGGTTACCAGTTTGATTCCCTGGACCAGCAGGAATGGCTGAAGTGCCCTTGAGCAAGGTATCTCACCCCAGGCTGCTTTTGGTACTTCGTATGTCACTCTGGATAAGAGTGTCTGCTAAATGCCAGTAATGTAATTTATTAGGGGTGATGGACCCTGACTGCAGAGTTTTGAATATACTGAAGCCAAGCAATGGACTTGTTGGAAGACCAACAAATATGTTGCGAATGAGAATAAAGGCCATTTTAGACAGGGAGCTTAAAGATAACACGGAGGGTACGTACAGTGGGGGAAGGTTTAATGACAGTGCCATCAATGACCAGATTAAACCTACTATCGGAAGTGGTGATTGATTTGGAACCAATCAGAAGAAGATCCGTTTTATCAGCATTATGTTTTAAAAAGTTAGCATTCATCCACAGCTTTAGATCATGGATGCATTCAGAGAGGGAGGGGGGCGGGGCGGATGTAGAAAGCCTGCAGCTGATGTAAATCTGCATATCATCTGCATAGCAGTGAAAATTCAACCATGACGGTGGATAATTTGGCCCAGGGCTAGCACGTAGATAATGAACAGGAGAGGACCTACGACAGAACCCTGTGGGACGCCACAACTGACAGATGCCATGGAAGACTTATACTTTCCGATGTGAATAAACTGCTGTCTATCTGCGAGAAAGGATTTTGACCAAGAAAAGGCAGAACCAGAAATACCAACAGCAGGGAGACGGGAGAGAAGCAGTTCATGACAAACAGTGTCAAAAGCACAGCTAAGGTCCAAAAGGAGGAGGATATTAAGAGCCCCAGCATCAGGAGAGGAGAGGAGGTCATTAACTCCCTGAAGAAGCGCAGACTCGGTACTGTGAGCTGAGCGAAAACCAGACTGAAATAGTTCATAAAGATTATTAGTGGTAAGATGGGACTGTAGCTGGGTGGCAACAACCCTCTCAAGAAGTTTGCATTGTGTGGTAGATTAGAGATCAGTCTATAGTTACTCATTCACTCGCTCGCTCACTTATTCACTCGCTCGCTCACTTATTCACTCACTCGCTTATTCACTCACTCACTCACTCACTTGTTTATTCACTCACTCACATATTCACTCACTCACTCACTCACTCACGTATTCACTCACTCACTCACTCATTCACTCACTCATTCACTCACTTATTCACTCACTTACTCACTCTCACTCACTTATTCATTCACCCACTCACTCACTTATTCACTCAGTCACTCCACTCATTTACTCACTAACTCACTCACTCATTCACTCGCCCAGTCATTTACTCACACTTGCTCATTCATTCACTCTCTCTCTTACTCATTTATTCACCCAATAATTTACTCTCACTCTTATGCACTCACTCATTTACTCACACTTGCTTATTCTACTCACTCACTCTTACACACTCATTTACTCACTCATTCACACACTCATTTACTAACTCACTGACACACTCGCTCACTCACTTATTCACTCACTCACTTGCTTATTTGCTTATTCACTCACTCACTTATTCACTTACTCACTCACTCATTCACTCACTCTTATTCACCCACTCACTTGCTTATTTGCTTATTCACTCACTCACTTATTCACTTACTCACTCACTCTTATTCACTCACTCACTCATTCACTCACTCTCTCTTACTCATTTA
>JAOTRR010000018.1:1117245-1129797 GCA_028570945.1 Gogo arcuatus | reverse complement strand
CCCCCTCTCCCTCTCTCTTTCGCCCCCCCCCTCCCCCTCTCTCTCTTCCTCTCTCTCTCCCTCTCTCAGGGTCAGTTCTGGTTGAATATGCATTATGTTTACTCTAAACTCTAAAAAAAAGATCTTTTCATTCTTCCTTTCTAACAGATGGAAACTGGTGTGGATTAGTTTCCATGGTAGCACGGAGGGAAAAAAAACAAGCCTTTCTTTTAAAGAATGTCAACAAATTATGGCTTCTGAAAAGCTCTGTGTGCTGTGCTCCAGCAAGCCGAAACATCTTAATGATAAATAAGTTTATAAGCGATTCATATCACTACAATGTAAAAAGATTATTTTGAAGCGAAGCTACACACTAAGAGGATGTAGTGAGAGGAAAGAAATGCAGGAATGCTTGCGTTTGCGTCTCTTTAGCTGCACGTTCTTTAGCATAGCACCGTAGCACAACATTTATTTCTCTCGGACATTAAAGCAAAAGCACACGCGGCCTATATACAAGTGATTTTTGAAAGTCATAACTGCAACCCGACCTCCTTTACTCCACATACTGCGAGTATTAAAGAGCAAAAGTTATAAAAGCTGCCACTAGATGGTACAATGCAAAGGTTCAGCCCAGAACTTCAAAATGGCTTCAAGCTCTATATAACAAATAGACTCAAAAGTTGTTTTAAAAAGCGATCTTTTTTTTTTTCAGTGCACTCTCTGAAGGAAGGCAACACTTTTAGCATGGCTATTCGTCTGCGCTGCCTCGGCACTCGCAGTTTAAGCGACAACTTAAACACCAGAAGCTTCCAGCTCATTCATACAAAAGCAATATTTTTAAGCATTTCAATACCAATAGAATAGAAAATTCTTTTTGCATAGCATTTGGCATTGCTGACTTTGTGATGATGTACATATACAGTGCCTTGCATAAGTATTCACCCCACGCATCAAATGTGGAACTGACTTGGACTTAATTTGGATTTTACGTCATGAATCTACACAAAAGAACCCATAATAATACAGAAAGGGAGCTGAAATCAATAGAGTTTTCAAAATTATTTACAAATAAAGATATAAAAGTTGTGATTGCATAAGTATTCACACCCTCTTCTCAGTCAGTTACCATCAGAAGTGACATGAATGGAGTTGATGTATGTGTAATTAAAGTGTCATGTGATCTCAGTATAAATCCACCTGATCCTGGGAGAAGTCTTATACAGCACAAACCCAAACTGATAACATCATGAAAACCAATTAGTGATCAAAACAAATCCAGAACAACGTCCTGGAAAAATATGAATCATGGTTTACACCACATTTTTTTCACATCCCAACATTAAGTCCAGAGAAGGACTGTTGTTAATGTTGTTAATGTTATTTGTCAGAGAAGCAACCAAGAGGCCGAGGGTGACTCTGAAGGAGCTGGAGGGATCCACCAAAATCCTGTTTGGTGTTTGCCAAAAAAGACTCAGTAATCATGTAGAAAAGGTTCTCTGGTCTGAGGTGACAAGAATTGAAGATTTTGGCCTTGATACAAAGTGCTTTGTTTGGTGTAAACCTAGTATCACTTGTCATCCTGAGAACATCATCCCTACTGTGAAGCACGGTGGTGGTAGCATTGTGTTCTCAGGAGGCCTTTCATCATCAGGGACTAGGAAACAGATCAGGGCTGAGGACAAGATGGATGGCAGTCCATCCAAGAAGAAAACCTAAACCTGTTCTAGTCTACAAGAGACTTGAGACTGGGGACAGAGCTTCACCTTGTAACAGGACAACGACTCCAAGTCAGATCCCAGACCTAATTCTGATTGAGAATCTGTGGCTGTTGATGAATACTTATGAAATCAACAAACGTATGCTTTTTAAAGGCATATTGTGTAAATTAAATGTCAGTTTAGTGCATTTCAGTTCCAGGCTATAACACTATGAAATGCAGAAAAGTTCATGGGGGATGAATACTTATGCAAGGCACTGTAACAGACCAATAAACTGATATAGATGCCAAATGCATATTTTTTTCCATATTTTGTCATATTTGAAAGTCATAAACTGATCCGCCGTGATTGAAACCCTTGTATGTGTTAAGATTCCATAAGGAAAATGCAACAATCTTCTCTGAAATCCAAATAGAAGAGTAATATACAGTAGAAAGTCAAGGCAGACATGGCAATAAGACGGTGTTCCTGCAGAGCTTTGAAGTGGTCATGCAATCTCTGAGAACGAACATAAAAATAAAATAAAAATGAATAGAAGGGAGTGCAGGTGGGGTGTGATAATAATCTGATTAGGATAATGCGATGGTGGACACTGGGTGTTTTTTGTTCCAGTTTATTAAGAATGGTGAGAAAAAAGGGTTAAAAATAGAAGAAAGGGGATGAATGTGAGAACTTTCTATGTAGGTGAAACTGCTCCTTTAATCACCGGTTCCCTGTTGAGGTACGTGGCCCAGTAGACGAGGTTGAAAGTACCGAAGAGGACGGGGAACACTATCCGGGACATCTTATCGATCTTGCTGACACTGTTGTACGTTTTTTTGGGGTCTGGCACGGACTTGCTCTCGGAGCTCTTCATCTGCACGGTGGTGCTGTTGGAGATGGTGGCGATGGCGGAGTCTTTGGTGATGTTGGCCGTGAAGTTCATGCCAGTGGAGCACGTGTTGTTGGGTTTCTTGGACAGTGCCAGCGGGTCTTTTTTCTGCAAAAATAAAGCGACATTTTGTTTTATTAGATCTGAGCGTGACAAACATGAAGCGTGAGATAGATGATGTGACGGTGCCGGCGTGATCGGCGATAATGAAGCGGTTTGAAGGTGGAGGCCTGCTTGTTAACAGAGATCCAGATTGTACAGACACACAACAGGCTTTACACAGTGACACCATGGTGAAAGAAGAAGAATTCCGGATTCTGATTGGTCCATAACAGCAGCTCTGACAGTAGTACAAGTTTATATTAATGCGCTCATTCTAGTATGTTATCGTTTCTATAGTAACAGCTCATTCATAGGGACTCATATGTACAAACACATTCAAAAATCATTGATGTGGTGAAGTTTTCTGTAAGGAGATGTTTATTTAAGATTTACATTTATGGAAGGAGTCTCCAGTGTCACCGCTTTGTAACAGTCAGAAACAGTAACAGCTGTAACTTTAACTTTTCTGACATCTACAGGAGAGACGAGGTTACGTTTTGCGGTTACTTGGTAACATGACAAGCTGTGTTTGTTTAAGTTCAAGAGAGAGGATAAAGAGAGGCTGGTGAGGGAACGACTGTATATAGCTGCTATAACGTAAGCGAGAACAGGAGTACTATAAACATAAAATAAAAATATGACGTTCTTGTCAGTCATTCTAGTTATTCTAGTATTAGATGAATAAAACAACTCAGGTCATGCTGTTAGAGGAAAATAATCAACATCAGGGTGGTAACAGGAACTCTGCTTCATCACACCACACTGTCACTCAGTATTATACTTTAACATCATCACTTAAATGCAAGGTATTTATTTTTAAATCCTCATTCTTCCTGTCTTGTTTGCGCGCACACACACACACACACGTTTGTGAAACTTCATTATGCATTCCATCCAGCTTTGCTTATTACTAACGTGCTAATTTGGTACTGTTCTGCAGAAAATATTACAGTTAAAAAGCTCAGCTGGGACCCCATTTTATTTCTCGAATGCTTTTAATAATGCACATCGTCACAAAGCAGCTTCACAGAAATCCGCATGGAGATTTTTCTCCCTAATGAGCAATCCAGAGGCCACCGAGGTGAGAAAATACTCCCTGAGACGAATCCCTGAGAGGAACGGGAACCTGACACAACACTCATTCTCTCACTAGCCTGTCAATAAATAAATAAAACCCACATCTTGTCATATTCCTAAGAAACTGCAAAGCGTAAACATGTCTGTCCTGAAGATGTCAGAAAACAAAGCGCTGACACTGGAGACTCCTTACTTAAATGTTAAACAAACATCTCCTTCGAGAAAACTTTACATCTTCATATCAACGATTTGATATCACATGTTTTTAATCCGTTTATAAAACGGAGCGTCCGCCGCACACGCCCCTGTGGATGAGCTGTTAGTATAGAAACAATACCGTGTTAGAACGTGTTATAGAAATTAATCAACACCTTCTGACTGATCAGAATCCAGAATTCTTTAGTGTATACTGTATATAGTGGAGTTTCTGAGGTGTAGAAAATGGTGAGGAGAGAACGTGTCCAGCTGAAGCTCGGTGAGATTGTCAGGGGTCAGGGGTCAAGGTGCTGATGAGCTGGAGAAGGAAATCAATTGTCCTCGTGTTCTAACGCCTCAGCGTCACACCGCTTCATCCTGTTCATTATCTCCCGCGTCACTGGACTTTGCGCATGGATTCGTGCGCACTACCCAAGGTCTTTCTCCACCAGTGAAAAACAAACAAGCAAACAGAACCGAGGCTAATGGGGAAAAAATGGCCCATGGACAGCGGCATGGCTCGAGGTCTCTCTACAGACACACAGTGGGACTGTGAGAATACACTCAGACCATTCTCTCAGCAATGCTGAAAGCCCAGACGTAACCTTCAGATGATATGTCGCTCCTACGCAAACAAAAACACTGCATGCCTGAGTGCCTTTACACTGCTGCAAAGAGAAAATACCACTTATATAAGGAGATCCATGAAGCACTGCATTTATAGAGTGGTATAATTAATCCGATTTTGATTTTAAGCAATGTTATAACATCTTCAGGGCAATACACTTTATTGAAATATTATTGAAAGTGGAGAACAGCACTATGCGTTGTGCTATTATAGGAAAAGAATCATCCAGGAGGTGTGATGAAGTGGAGTTACTCTTACTACTGTGCAGTTGATTATTTTCCTATAACAGCACGTCCTGTAGTGTTTTATTCCTCTTATACAACAGCAACTTACCACTGATTATAATTGTTTATTTATTAAAGGTGCTATATGTAAGAATTTCAGTTTAAAACATTAAAAAAATTAACTAAAATTATCAACAGAATGTTAAGAAATATGTTTTGATGTTATGTCAAAGACGTCTTTGTATAGTGTTGCAAAGATATCTACTGATGTTAGCATGCTAACCAGCTAGCCCCAGCCTGTTGTGTCTTGTAATACCACTTTGTACTTCAAGAGCTGATAATGAGTCACTGTAGCGTCCATTCTGCCCTCAGTCCAATATGAGAGGAGAAGAGGTCGCGCTGCCCCTGAGGGCATATTCTAACCTCTTGTCAATCATGTTGAAGGTACTGCCCCCGGTTAGAGAGAACATAAAGCTACATCACGCTGTTTTGCATTTTGGGACGATGGCGCCATCTTGTGAGGAACATGCTCTGTTACCTGAGCCTGCTTCAGTGGTTACCTGTTTACCTTTTGTTTTGTTTGGCTAAAATATTGGTTAAATCAGTCAAGTCTGATGGAGAAGGGAAGAGAGAAAGGAAACGGACCCTACCGGGAGAAATTAAATCACAATACAAGGAAATGGTATTTGGACATGCTAAGCACTAAACAACAGCCAAAAGCTGGATTACAGAGCCTCGACTCACATACCCGGACATTGTAAACTATCTCATATTTGGATTGAGTGCATAAACTTTGCATGAGAAGCTCATGAACAGCTTTGCAGTGGCTGGGTGGAAGATCTGCTAGTGCTAGTTCACAAGCCGGGAAACTGCGAGAGCACAGAGCCCGTACTCTTTTTGGGCCAATTATTAAACCAAACAAAACACAAAACTTTCAAAAACATTCAGCTATGTGATTATTTTACTGACTCATAGGCAGCGGGTTTGATCAGTCACATTATTAATTAAAAAGGTTAGATATCTGCGGTGTTGGGAGCCGTAGCGGTTTTGTGTGCTACTGATGTGTGAGTTGCTGTGGATGTTTTCTTGCTAAAAACTGAGCTAAGCGAGCTATAACGTAAACTATACAGTAGGCCAACACCACAGGTGAAGATGATAAGATAGCAGCGTTATCTTGACTAGCTCTCAGAATTTCAGCAGTTTGGTCGTATTCTTGCCCTGCTGTTAGTAAGTAGCTGGCTTTTTTTTTAAAATTAATTCGTATGAACCCAGCATTGGATCGAATAAAAATATTTTTACGCTATATTCAGTGAGTGATAATTCTATGAGTGGTGGTGGTGGAGTGTTTGGAGGGAAGAAGGAGGAGGAACTGTGCATTTCTTTGTTTCTTACGACAGGGGTGGACACTCCGAATTTCTGGTGATATACTGCCCCCTATTGTTTGGATTGTGGAGTATGAATTCGACAGATGGCCAAATCTTACACATAGCACCCTTAAAGAATGATACATCGTACTTTTTATCCATTTATAGTTCCAGTTAATGTTGAGGAAGAGCTGTGAGATGTTTTATTTACAAGTGTTTCTTTCATTTCTTATTTTCTGATTTTGTAAAACGAATTTAAAGAAATAAATACTGTTGGTTGTCTCTAGATTGAGTCAGATGGCTTTTTTTTAAATCACCAGTTCTGAGGTTAACTCACCTCATACCCAAGCTATACATAGTTATATACTGTATACACCTCAAGTGGGCTAATGTTGCAGGGATGAGACCACCACCACTCAGTTATTTTATTATTGAAATAAAGGTTTATAATGTACAAAGTGAAAGAGGAAAGAAGGTGAAATAACAGGCTGCTTTAAACTGCACTGAAATGATTTCATTCCTAAACTGGTATCATTGATATAATGATGCTAAATGATATAAATACAGAGAGGACGGAGTAGTGTAATTTAGTCATGTGATTAAAAAGTGTTATTTCTCTGGAGGCTTGGTGGTGATGGATGAAATTGGTGGCCTGAAGTTTTTTTCACAGCTGATATCCCTCCACAGCTCCAATTACAGCCTCCTAATTGCTGGATGTATGAGCGATGATCGATGTCGGGGATGTGATGGAAAACAAAACCTGTTTCAGGTGGAACACAGCGGAATTGTCTTCTCTGATTTTCCAGTAATTGAGGTGAAGAGTGCATTATATATGCTTAATAAACAAGCTAAAGATATGAGGTATGAAACAAGCTCCATTTGAGCATAACACAAGGGGGATGTTGTCCAACCCAAAGTAAAAAAAAAAAAAAAAAAAAAAAATGACAAAAATGATCTCTTTTTTCTTTGGAGACGTCTGAAAGATTTAGTTCTGCATCTCGAACAGCAAGCTGTCTCAAATCAGTGTTAAAATAGTCACGAATTATTCATCTGAAAACTTCCAGAAGATGAAGATACAGAACTAAGCTTAGACAATTAAAACATTATTTATAAATAAATAAATAAATAAATAAATAAATAAATAAACGTTCCATACATCAATTGGACAGCAGCAACATTTCTACTTCAGCGGCGATGGTGTGCTCCTTTTATTCCACTAACATGGAGAGAAAAGATTTGCTTTTTTTGTTTGAATACTTTGTATCTCACTTAAATATACATTTGTAAGTAACTGACCACTAATGGACATTTTTTATTTGTTTAGGTAGTTCTTTCTTTCTTTCTGTCTCTTTTCATTTCAGCACAGTGGACCTGTTTACTATGAAGTTGTTGTTTTGGGAAAGGTTTTATTTATTTGTTTATTTATTCATTTTTTTGTTGTGAATATATTGATTGATTGATTGATTGATTGATTGATTGATTGATTGATTGACTGATTTTTAGGTAGTTGCCCACTAATCAGCATGTTATTTGTTTGTTTATTTGTTTATTTATTTCTTTTTTGAATTTCAGCTTTTTATGGAATCATTTTTGGGACTGTTTGTTTGCTTGCTTGCTTGTTTGTTTGTTTAAATGATATTAGAATTATTAGAATCCCCTGTAGCTCTTATAAATATATGTTTGAAAAATAGATACCCATCAAGCAGGATACTTTTTTAATTGACCAGGAATCTTTTTTTTTTCTTATAAAATACTTTTTAATTGAGCTAGTTCTTTATATTGTATATATCTTATAGCTTTCTCAAAGTGGCTAAAAGAAAAGTGCTTGTTTATAATGATTAATGGTCTAGATGCTGTTGAGAAACTTCAGAGGTGAAAACTTGACTCGGGTCACTTCAGTAATGTGGGAAAAAAACCAGCCGTGTAATGATGTTCCTTCCACACAGTAATGACATGCACAGTAAAATGGCACTCACTTTGGGCTGTTGAGCTTCCATGGCTTTCTTGCCGTCCCAGGCCCAGCTGCGTTTGGTGAAGTAGTTGACAGTAGCGAACTCGATGAGGGCGGAGAAGACGAAGGCGTAGCACACGGCGATGAACCAGTCCATGGCTGTAGCATACGCCACTTTGGGCAGAGAGTTTCGAGCACTGATGCTCAATGTGGTCATGGTTAACACTGTGGTCACGCCTGAGGGGAGTAATGAAAATTGCATTAAAGCTGCAGTAGGTAATTTTAGAAAGTGTTTTCAGATGTGTAATAATCATATACCCTTAAAAGTACCTTTATAAAATTAGGTATTGTATATATATTTTTACCACTATGGTCACACCTGACTGGAAAGCATGAGCAGATGAATAAAGAATAAGGACTAAGTTGCAATATGTCATTTATTTAAGAATGTGTTTCTGGACCTGTAATAATAATATAATTTCAAGCACACCTTTAAAACATTTTATATTTTATATATTGATTAACACTGTGGGCACACCTGAGTGGGGGGAAAAGAGAATACTAATAATAATAAAAAAAAAATAATAATAAAAAAAATAATAATAATAATAATAAAGGATTAAAGGTGTGGTATGTAATTTTTAAAATTGGTTTTAAACATATAGTAATCAAACAATCTCAAAAACATCTTTATAAAGGAGATATTGTATGTATTGGTTAACACTGTGGCCACACCTGAGTAGAAAACAAGAGAGGAAGAATAAAAAAAGGATTAAAGGTGCAGTAAGGAGAAAACTTTAGAACGTTTTTGAGACTTGTATTATTTTATATTTTTCTATATGCCATGCATGGATCTGGCCATTTTTCTTTTGTTTTAGGTGTTTGTTTTATGTTTCTCTGGCCTCAAATAAGCTCCACCCCAACTAACAATTCTGCTCAGTCATGCCACTTTTTCTTTTTGTAGTAAGGATACTAAATGGGTGGGGTTGCAATTCACCTCTCAGGCACTAGAGAGCTCCAAAATTATATAATTTAAATTATACTATACAATATAATATTTATTAGCATAAGGCTAGCTGGTTTGCTAGCACACTTGGGTACTTGTACAATGAATAGTTAGCATAATGCCAGCTATCGTGCTAATATATATGACTCATGATTGTAATTACACACTATACTATTTAGCTTATAAAGTAAAGTTTTATCTGGGTCTAGTACACCTGACTAGTAGTTTACTGGGTAGTCAAGTTTGCTAGCTTATAATTAGATCATTTTTAGCCTAATATTAGAAGATTGCTAGCAGGATTTAGCTTCCTCGCTACTTGGATATTGGGTATTAGTTTTACACATGTAGCTACTTGGCAAATATGGCTAATGATTTTAATGACAGATTGCAATAATAAGCTTCCTAGTGAGCTTGGTCACACAACATGTTTTAGCTAATATTAGCTGCCAAAAATATGAGATCGCTAGCTAGTTAGTAGGCTAGCTTGGTGAACTGATTTTGTGTGTTTAGTAACCAGTATTTTATGCTAATCATCATGTATTCAAGCCAAAGTAGTGAAAGGAAATGTAGTGGTGATGTATGATTTAAGCCCCTCCCCTTTTAACTCAGGAAATAACTTGCACTTGTTACAGAACTACCCAGGAGCTCTAGAGCTAATTCAAAAAGCTTCATCTTGACCTGATTAGCTCTGCATTCATTCCTCATTCCATTTTGATGAGCCTTATCGATGTATTAATCTTTAAATTAATCAACAGTCGAGGAGAGTAGTGCCGACGGTATTGCACTGTGGAAAATCAGCTTTAGTATAACGCCGTCTTTGGGAGTACAAAGTGGGTCATAAAGTTGTCACTGACCAAACACCGTCCTCGCAGGGACAGACTCCCGATTCAGCCAGAATGAGACCTGGGACAGAATGACGGTCATGAAGCATGGCATGTAGGTCTGGATGACGAAGTATCCAATCTTTCTCTTCAGATAGAAGTGAGCCATCATCACTGTGTAGAGGCCTGTGTAAATGAAAAAAAGAGGATAGAAAGATAAGCGAGGGAGCAGAGAACAGATGAGTGATAGATAAAGGGAGGGACAGAGTGTGTGATTAAATTCTGGGGGATAAGTGCAAGCTAGCAGAGAGAGATTTAAAGGAATGTTGTGCAACTGTGTTAGGAAATGTAGTAACAATTAATTATGAGTAGTGTTCATAAGACTACATAGCACCTGCATAAGCCCTTTATGAAAGCTGACATAAGCCTACATAAACATTAATAAAGGGTAATTCCATCAGATGGCTGCTGATATAAAGAAATCATTCGTTAATTTTGATGTTAGTTGTCATAAAGAGCTTATGTGGGTGTTATAGAGAATTGCACAGTGCACATAGTTATTAAACACTATGTGCACTGTGTTTGACAATTGTGTATTCACACTTACTTCAAAGATAGTGTTCATAAGGCTACATAACAAATACATAAGCCCTTTATGGCCATTGACATAAACCTATATAGTGTAGCATTTATAAAGGATTATTCCAACAGGCAGTAGCTGACATAAAGACAGCATTTGTCTATTTTATAACAATGTCATTTGTTATAAAGGGCTTATGTAGGTGTTATGGAACCTTCTGAAAACCACTTTTATATTCACAAAGGTATCAGAAAATGTGGTAAAGCTTGTTAAATGGTAGTGTTCATATGGCTATGAACCATATAACACTTACATTAGCAGAAACAGTCATAAAAAAGTCTGTTTATAGTGTGAAGTGAAATAGACATAAGATTGTGTTGACACTTTCGTTAGAACATCATGATAACTGACATTGAAACTTAGTGCACTTCTGGTGTGTCAGAGTTACACAATGACTCACGATATGACTCACCAAACATCAAAAGCAAATCTTATGAGCAGAAATAGGAACACATGTTAATTAAGAACCATGGAGGTGCTATTAAGGTGTCATGACATTGACACTGATAATCATAAAAATGTCATAAGCAGACATAAGAGCTCACTTTATTTAAGAGCTAGAGACATTAAACCTAATATCATGACATTATAGAGTCATGGCATATCATATCGTAGGTATTTGTAAAGATCTTATAAGCAGGATAGTAGTGTTGTGACATTGTTATAAGTTTTCATGAAGATGACATAAAAACTGCTGTCATTAATAATAAGTAATATATGATATATATAATAAGTAACAACACTTGATTTTTTTTGTCGACATAGGGTTGTGTGTCTAATATGATAAAAAATGCAACTCATCATATCTTCAACTTTATCATCTTCACCATATCAACAATTATACATCTTTGTTAAATAATGTTTTCCTTTTTTATCTGTTTTTCTGTGGAACGTATATGGTACACGTCCCTATGAATGAGCTATTACTATAGAAACGATAACATATCAGAACAATTGCATTAATAGAAGAGTTTGGGGACTTGTAATTCTGTAGTGTTGTAATCCTACACACACAACAGATGCAGTAGATAGAGATTAGGATAGAACATCGGAGTATTCCTTTAAATACATGAAGATACAAATCCGGTGAATCATGTTACTAAGTAATGACTTCGTACGCAAAAGATTTTTTCACGGAGGAAAATGAAGACTTGCTATCCACACTTATGCTGGGACATCAGGAGGTACAATATTAACAGAAAATAATAATCATAAAAAAGGTTCCATATATCCTGTTAAACAAGCAAAGAATTCATTTGGAGCTTTATTTAAAAAAATCCTTTCAAGCCACAATGTCTGATAACCTGAAAGAAAATCCACTGATGACTGCTGCTTTCTCCTGGCAAAATCGGATTTTTGCGTCACACTAATCCCTTGTCGTAATCTGCATCCTGCAGCTCTCAAACTCACTTGCTTTATCCCAGTCACTCATGCTGGGCCAACCTCGTACGGCACATTGAGAGAGAGAGAGAGAGAGAGAGAGAGAGAAAGAAAGAAAAAAAAGAGAGAGAGAGGAAATCAGAAAATAAAAATCACCTAAGTAACTAGATCAGATAAAGAAGACCATAAATTACTGCTATTAAACTAAAATCTCCAGGATCTCCAGGATCTCACTAAGACTAATTATGTACCCAGGACTGACATCATCCTCCACGAGAGGAGGTCCACACGTCCAGATAATCACTCTCTAGCCCTATCCTATGCTCCTATGAGCTGGAGAAAAGCCCTCCTGGGATTCAGGAAGGTTTTCTTGGATGTTCCCGATCAGGTGGAACCCTTCTGAGAGGAGGAAAACATGCCACAGTGGTGGATCTTCCTGCTCAGCTTCTGGAGTGTTTATGGAGAACTTCCTTTCATCGCAGAGAACAATGCTGCCATGTTGGTCAATTGGTGAGTGACTGAGGATTTGTTGTTTTTTAGTTATTTTTTTTACACACACACACACACACACACACACACACACACACACACACACA
>JAOTRR010000018.1:1050893-1061059 GCA_028570945.1 Gogo arcuatus | reverse complement strand
GGTTAAATGCAGAGGAGGAATTTCACTGTGCTTGAGAGAGTACATGTGACAAAAACAAAGGCTTCTTCTACTAAAATTAAAAAAAATAAGCTTAACTTTTATTATTTCTGTTGGAAGTGAACTTTTTAAACCCTAAATCTTCCAGCGTGTATAATGTAAAATTAGCATAATCATATTGTATTATTACATGGTTACATAAAAGCATTAGGGTTTAAAAATAAGACAAAAAGAAATTGAACATAATTCTAACAATGGAGTGAATTATATGGATTACAATGCATATGGTTTTAGTGCAAATTAAAGATGTATTTGAAAAAAAATAGTTAAATAGCACATTAAGCATGACATGATGAACGCCATCACTATATTGAGATCATTTGCATTAAGAGTCAGGTTAATGTGAGCTTTGTGCTGAAGTAGAGAAGTACACTTTTTATTGTTTTATCATTCCTCTTCATTCTCTCAGTGATGTCTGATTTATTAACTCAGGAAGCCGTGAACACTTGTACATGACCACGCAGAGTGAATTATTCAGTAAGTGTGGATCATCACTGAATAATGAGACACATGCTGGAGGAAATATTGAGCACGGGCTGGGGATGGAACCGAGTATGAATTTATTCAGAACGAACAGGTAATGTGTTTTAAACAGATACAAATACCAATACAAATAGAAGATGCTGAGACTACGATGTACATTGAGACCTGGATCCCAGTTAAACAAGGACTCAAACAAGACAAACAAAGATCACATTTATTAACCTGAACATTAACATGAAGGTGTGGCACTGTGTGATGTATTTACAGTCTTCATCTTCAGGCTTCCACGTGACAAGGTATGATTCTTAAGCCAATGTATTTGATTTTCAACGGTACTATTGAATCTGCTATGATATGATACAATACTATACAATACGATTTGAAACGATAGAATACAGTACAATATGACACAATATGATATGATATGGCACAATATGATACAAAATGATACGATATGATATGGCACAATGCGATAATATGATACGATACAATATGATATGATACAATATGATATGGCACAATATGATACAATACGATACGATATGACATGACAGGATACAATACGATACAATAAAATATGATATGATATGATATGATATGATGCAAAATGATACAATAGGCTGCCCTTATAGTAGATATAATGTAATAAAAGTGATTTCTGGGGTGCCCCTATGGTAGACAAATTGTGATAAAGTGCCCTCTAGGGTTCCACTGCAGTAGATAAAACATGATAAAGTGCTTCCTAGGGTAAATGTAATGAAGTGCCCTAATGGTTCACTTTAAATTAAAAAACGTGATCAAATGCCCCCTATGCTGTCACTATCTGTGAGAAAACCTCTGGGGTGCCCCAAACAGTAGATAAAACATGATAAAGTGCCCTCTAGGGTGTCCCTACTGTAGGTAAGATGTCATAAAATGCCCTCCAGGGTGCCCTACTGGAGACAAAACATGATAAAGTTCCTTCTAAGGTGCCCTACGGTAAAATAAAATGTGATAAAGTGCCCTCTAGGGTTCCTCTACAGTTGATAAAACGTGATAAAGTGCCCTCTAGGGTGTCCCTACTGTAGATAAAATGTGATAAAGTGCCCTCTAGGGTGCCCCATACGGTAGATAAAACATGATAAAGTGCCCTCTAAGGTGCCCTACAGTAAAATAAAATGTGATAAAGTGCCCTCTAGGATTCCCCTACAGTTGATAAAATGTGATAAAGTGCCCTCTAGGGTGCCCCATACAGTAGATAAAACATGATAAAGTGTTCTCTAAGGTGCCCTATGGTAAATAAAATGTGATAAAGTGCCCTCTAGGGTGCCCCTACAGTTGATAACATGCTAAATTTTCCTCTAGGGTGCCCCATGATAAACTGCCCTCTAGGGTGCCCCATGATAAAGTGCCCTCTAAGGTGCCCTACAGTTGATAAAATGTGATAAAGTGCCTTCTAGGGTGCCCCATATAATAGATAAAACATGATAAAGTGCCCTCTAGGATGTGGGCTTGTGTGAGAAATCATGAACATGTGCCCTATAGGGTGCCTTTCCAGTGTAGAAAACAATATGCAGTGCCCTATAGGCTCCCATACATGCATGAAAATGAAATGACATGCCCTCTAGGTGCTCCTACATGTGAGAAAGTTTGCCCTCTAACGTGCCTGTATAGTGTGTCTCACCCCATGAGTGAGCTGGAAACATAAATATAAAACATCACTTTTCCATCCAAAAGTGTTTTAAAACTGTGAGAGACGAATTCTGATGGAAGATGGAAGAAAAGTATGAGACTGGGGTTGTCACGGCAACCGAAATACCACCAAGCCTAAATGGTAATGTTTTTTACCTCACTATAGATTTTTTTGTTGTTTCTTTTGAACTGATTTTTGTGTGGACTTAAACCTTTAAATAAATTTTGGACATGTCTTTTTAAATAATTAAAATAATCTACTATAACATACTAGACTCGTTGTTCAATATACTAAAACAATTCGCAAAAAATTGCCTGTAAAATGGCCAGACCTATTAATATGTATGAATATGCAAATTAGAAGTGTCTCCATGTCCTCCTGCCATTGCTCAGTGTGCATCATCATTTTAGTCAGTGATTTATTTATTTAGTTGTTTGTTTGTTTATTTGTTTATAACAGTTGTAACATTTATGACATCAACCAAACCTTTCAAAATGAATGTATTGTTGCCACGACAACTGTAAGTTACAGCTAGCTTACACAGGTTTTGTGGCATTGTTGTTTCCATCCTCAAAAGATTGGCATGTGATTGGTCCAGTAATTTTATGACATCATAAACTGAATTTGTCCATAGCCCCACCCCCAAAACCAGTTTCATACAGAAGTACTGATGAAAATTTAATCCAAACTCCAAACGTATAAGATATAACTATTTACAGTGTGATGTTTTGAGTTTAATGAGCAAGAAGCAATAAATAAATAAATAAAACTGTATGTGTGGTGCTTTTATAGGAAAATAATCAGTGACGGAGTGGTGTGATGAAGCGGAGTTACTGTTACGGTTACCGAAATCGATTATTTTGTAATAATAGTAAGTGTTTTATTCCTCTGACACCACAGCAATTACCAATTTGCCAACAATTACAATTTTTTATTTATTAAAGAGCATCATGTTATACATTTTTACCCATTTATAGTTACATTTAATGTTAGATGGAACAGGTTAGTTCCTGCTCACACGTAGTAGCTAGAAACAGTCGTTCCAGCACCAGTTTCTCTTTTTTCTCTTTTTTCTCTTTGTTAATAAGACAAAATTAATGCAGCTTGTCATGTTACCAAGCCTCCACAGAAAGCGTAAAAGAAACTCGCCTGTCCTGAAGATGTTAGAAAACGTAAAGTTATAGCTTTACCTCTGACACTGGAGACTCCTCCCATAAATGTTACATAAACACATTTCTCTTCGCAGAACACTTCACCGTATCAGTGTCTACTGTACAGTTTCCTGTGAATGAGCTGTTACTATAGCAATGATGACGTATTAGAAGGAGTATAATACGTCAACCTGAGCTGATGTTTAAGAGAGCTTATCAACATCTTCTGACCAATCAGATTTGAGAAGTTCTCCAGAGGAGCGTAATAACGTCGCTCTGTTGCGAGGTGACCCTGTGGGATGAATCGAGTCTCGGCTGAAGTTGCCTGAGTTGAAGATGTCGGTGGTTTACTGATTGATCGTCGTGTGTCAGTTTCTTCTCATCATGTCCTCCACTGATTGCTGAAACTCGTTTTATTTTAAAACAGGTCCACGTATTTACGTATTTATTTTCATGTATCTTTAGTCGCTCTGCGTGATTGATGCTTACAGTAAAAGTATTCATCATAATATCCTGTAAAATATTGTGTACAAAGCAGAACCTGACAGCATGTGGAAGATTTATCGGCATTCTTTAAAGATGTAGTCAGCGAGCTCTTCGGTTCTTCTTAGTGTTCCTTCTAATAACCGGGATTCTTTGATTCGTCTCTGTGGCTGAATAATAAACGATCTCTCTGTCAGTGAATAATAAATGAGCAGCTGCACAAGTTTCGAGGTAGAAGTTGATGAATATTTGGCTCTCAGAAGCTCGTTTCTTTATTTATTTATTCCTCCTGGGCTACACAGAGACACACGGACAACGCTCCAGTCCCAGAACCCCAGTCTTAATTAGCACTAATGATAGCTGTTTTACTTTTACTTACTTTATTTTTTTTGCATCCAGCATGTCATGGGTATAATCGCAGCTTTCTATAGTGGATATAACTACTACAGCTCCTCGTTAAATACATTAACTGTTTGTTTTTAATTTATCTCTGAAATCCACATGATGCATCACGCTAATGCAAAGACCAGGCCTCAAAACTCTATAAGGGACACTGATGATACGTCAAAGTGAATTTAAATATAGAAAAAATGCTGCTTACATTTATGAAGGTTTGTTTAATGCAGTCCAAGTGCCACAGGAACGTCTCTACACCTTCACTGAAACTTTATGAATATACACGAATATGCAAATTAGGACCGCCTCCATGTCATGTAACTCATTTATTCATTGCTAACGTTACTGAAGTTATTGAGCTACTCTGCTCACATTCACCACTATACAGTCTTCTCAAAATATCTGCTGTCAGGGATTCCTTTAGATTTAGATTTATTTTATAAATAAATACAGTTACTGTATGAACTGTATGAATGAAATATTAGGCTCATTATTTTATTTTACAAATACAATAATATTACGGCTATTTGTTGGAACCACGGAGGTTTAATAAATGTTATCTTACATTTTATCACTTCAAATTAACCAAAAAAAAGTTTATTAATTAAATTATTTATTTATTATTTTTTGGAATATTTTTATGTAATGTGGATGACTTATTAGGCAACTTATTATTATTATTATTATTATTATTATTATTATTATTATTATTATTATTATTATGCTTTAGTAATTATTGCTACAATGCTATTTATTTTTAAAAACAGCATTTAAACAATAACAAAAAGCATTTTTTGTGTGCAGTAAGAATATGCAAATTATCGATGAATAACTTTTAATGACGTCAAAAAATATAAGAAAATATTAATATGTATAAATATTATTCATTTGAATTAACAGTAAAACTGATTATTATAAACTATAATAATAATAATAATAATAATAGGCAGGAAAATGCAGGAAGTATTGACACTCATTTTGACGTTGTGTCACTTTGACGTTCCTGTGTCAATGAGTGTCAATATGCAGGAAAATAGCAGGAAAATGCAGATTCCGGAGAGGGGAGCGATGGTATGAACATCAGCCAGAAACTGTCTTGGAGAATGAGAAATTGAAATTGTTGTGGGACTTCAGCTTCCAGACCGATCATGAGATAAAGGCAAGGCAAGGAGACCTGATCTGACAGTGGTAAACAAACAAGAGCAGACCTGTCAGATTATTGATGTTGCAGTCCCAGAAAACACAGCTGTAGGGGCAAAAGAAGAGGAAAAGATTGACAAATATCAAGACTTAGCAAGAGAGATTGGTAAAATGTGGCGAGTTCACACAAAGGTTCTTCTGGTAGTAATAGAGGTATTGGGAACAGTTCCAAGAAGGTTGGAGAGCAATCTTAAGTGCATTGGCATGGACACCCCAGTTGATCTTATTCAAAAAACTGCTCTCCTTGGAACAGCCAGAATTTTAAGGAAAGTGCTGGAACGATAAACAGCTGAAAGACATGCTGCTAGAACTGTGGATTGCCTTAGGCAACTTGTTGTTGCTTGGGATCCATAAGGATAACCTGGAACTTGAGATCTGATACTGGTGTAATGATTGATCATAATAATAATAATAATAATGATAAACATTTTTGTTGAAAGTAGCTTGGGCTGTCTTCAGAGTGGCGTGTCAGCAATCCCGAGTGCAAAACAGGAATAAAAAATGAGTGTCAATATGTTGAAAATGGAGCAGCGTTCCATAAAAACCAATTAAAGCTAATCTGGGTCTGAGGAACCGGGCTGCTTGAGATGCACTCATAAAAATAAAAGTGACAGAAATGGTTTTGTAGAAGAACCCTTGTTTTTTTCCTGTAGAACCTTTTCACTGTTGGTGCTACAGAAAACGTAAACAAAACAAAAAAGAAACACTGTAATTATGTGAAAAGATCTTTTCTGTGGTGTAACTCCATTGTTTATTTTATAGCACCACCAACAAAAAAAGACTAAATGTTCATTACGAAGTCAGAAAAAAATGATTCTTGTGTGGCAGGAGGAAGCGTTCCTCATTGATGAGGAGAACTCTAACCAGTCAGGACGGCTGTAAAATACGTTTTGGCGTGAGGGATTTGTGTGTGCTGCTGCTTAATTGAGTAATAGATCGAACTTTGGAGAGGAAAATACGTTTATTAAATATTAAAATGCCACTTCCTGTGCAAGCGTCTCGAGCCTGCTGTTGGAGTAAAGCTCGATCACACACACTCAGGACCAGCTGTATGACGAGGCGAGGATCAATGATAGACCGTGCAGATTTGATAATAAGTTTTCCTTTAAAATACATTAGAACTTCAGCCGTGATTGCTTAAATGCATGATACGTTATTACACCAATTCTGGATTCTGATTGGTCAGAAGAAGGAATTGATTCATT
The DNA here is from genome assembly GCA_028570945.1 of Gogo arcuatus. Taxonomy (NCBI): domain Eukaryota; kingdom Metazoa; phylum Chordata; class Actinopteri; order Siluriformes; family Anchariidae; genus Gogo; species Gogo arcuatus. The sequence goes on along the minus strand of JAOTRR010000018.1, from coordinate 1,054,412 downwards.
TTCTAGAACAGCAGCTCTGACAGTACTGCAGGTTTATATTAATGCTCTCATTCTAATACATTATCGTTTCTATAGTAACAGGAATTTGTTATTAAAATTGTTGAAGTTTTCAGTAAGGAGCTGTTTATTTATTTATTTATTTAATTAAAGTAACATTCATGGAAGGAGTCTCCAGTGTCAGCGGTTTATAAGAGTCAGAGGTAAAGCTGTAACTGCATGTTTTCCGACATCGTCAGGATTCTCAGTAAATTTTTTGTCTTCGAGAGAACAAATAGAGGCTGGTGATGGAATGACTGTTTATAGCTGCTATAACATGAGTGAAAGGAAGTAACTCATTTGATGTAGCTATAAATGGATAAAAGATATGACATCATACTTTAATTCATGAATATTGTAATCATTGGGAAATCGCTGCAGTATAAGAGGAATAAAGCGCTTCAGGACATGCTGTTAGAGGAAAATAATCAACGTCAAGGTGGAACAGTAACTCCGCTTCATTATATCACACTGTCGCTGATTATTTTACTGTAACACACACACACACACACCAACACACACACACACACACACACACACACACACACACATGGTGATTTATTCTTTATTTAGAAGGTATACTGCATGTTTCTGTGCAATATTTAATGCTAATATTATCTGATGTTAGCTGTAATATTATCTTGTCACTGCACACTGTGACTCTTTATTAATCTTATCAAGCAAATAAAACATCTTCAGCTCAAATCAGAAGGATTTATTCCTGACGTTCCAGCAGGAATCCTGTGTATCATCCCAGATCACATGTGAATGCATTAAACAGTCTGTGAAAGTTGTACAGTATGTGGGAGCAGGTTGGGACCAGGGTTGCCAGGTCTCAGCAAAGAACTTCCAGCCCAAATACATCTCCAAAAGACGTGAAACTAACAGGATACTGGGGAAAAAACGGAGACAATTTTTCTTTTGTTTCTTGTTTTCATGCAGAGACTCTGAGAAAGACGTTCACTGTGGTGCACACGTATTTCTGATTTCCAGTACCTACGTTATTATCCACCCCATAATCCCACTTTTTTCCCCCCTCTCCCATTCTTTACAATATACGTATCTTACTATTAGATATGTTTCTGTACGTCCTAGACACACAGTCCGCATTTTCACATTTGATTTTCAATGTAATGCTTTAAATTAAGAGCTTGCTTTTTCTATTAGCAAACTAATCTAGTGACTATGGCAACCCTGTTTGGGGTGGAGATGGTTTGTGTTTGTTGTTGATTGGCTGGCGTGAACCAATCACAGTAGGTTATTCAAATGAGCTTGTCATGTGATGTAAAATTAGTGAAAATAGATCAAAAAGCACACTGGTTACAGATTGTACAATTTATTAGTGTTTTTTTTTCAGCTCATAAGTCATAAAACTAACAAAATACAGAAATAAATCAATCTTTTACAATGTAGGAGCTATAACGTGTGTGCGTGTGTGTGCGTGTGTGGGTGTGTGTGGGTGTGTGTGTGTGTGTGTGTGTGTGTTTGAGCATCAGACCTGATCTTCTGGTTTGGCCCATTCTGGCCGAGGCTGTAAAGCATGATGAGAACATCACACACACACACACGCACACACACGCGCGCGCGCGCGATGAGCGCGTCGGTGTGGAGTGTGTGCTGAGTGAAAGCCGTTGTCTTAGAAACCAATATCATCTTCAGTCAGAGTCTGAAAGTGTTTGTGCCACTTAGGTGAAGAGGGAAGCTGCAGGAAATAGGAGGGATTTATGAAAATTACTGTTTTCTCAGCATGAAGCAATAAAACCCACATCATCATCACCCTGAAAAAAAAATGCACAAAAACATAACGCTGCGCCTCATGCTCCTCCATCACCTTCACACACAGTAGGGTTCAGGAGAGTGACACAAGGTTAAAGAAACAACGTCTCATCAACGTATCATCAACGTCTCATCAGCGTACCTTTTTCCTGAAGTAGAGTAAAGCAGGTGAGGCGTCTGTTACACCGCCGTTACATCAGCCCAGAAAATACACAACATGGAACCATGAATCATTCCCACGTCTACACATTCCAGTCACGACCAGACCCACAGAGAGAGAGAGAGAGATCCATCTTACAGTAAACTCTACACGCTGGCATGAATCGTATACCTTTATACCTTATCAGTAGCTTTGTATGTTGAGAGATGGCGTGATGTTATTTTTATTGCTTTTTTAAAAAAATTCCAGTTACATTAACAGCAACGAAGTCTTCTTCTTAGTAACATCAATACCAATCGTCAATATGCAAATTAGGTAAAGCTCAAACGATTCCTTGGACCAATCCTATAGCCTGTGTGGTCTGACGTTTCTTCACTTCACTTCCCCATTCATGACTTTAGTTTGAAAGTAATGTCAAAATTACATTATGTGTGGAAAGTTCCTCGTGTTCAGAGTTGGGTTGCGCATGCTTTGAACTTAATTCAGTTTTCTGGGCTCTGCTTCACATGATTGTAGTTCTGAGCTTCTGAGGTTGCCAGATTTTTCTTGAGCACAAGAAACAGTGGTTTTTCACTAGCACCTAAACCACCACCTTTACGTTTACAGTTATTATCTCCTCACTTCCTGTATGTAACTCAACTCTGTGTTTGTGTATATAGGCGTTAGAAAGAAAAATAAAGCTCAGAAGGAAGTAGCAAAGATCGCTGGTGTGTCTGGTGAGTGTACGTAGCTAGTACTGTTAGCTCCCTTTGCTAATCTAATCTGAGAACAAAGCTAGTATGAAGAAGAGCATGTAACAAGTAAATCAAGCAAACGATTTATACGATTTAAACGATTAGTGCGTTATTTAATGTTTAACTAGCTAGCTTTAATATATAGCCACTACTGAACTAAAAAAAACACTAAACAGGCCACGCCCACAAGCTACATAAGAGACTTTTTTTTTTACTAGTGTGAATTGTTGAAGTAAGGTTGAATTTTGAGCTCTAGATGTTACATAATTGACTCTGCCCAAAGTTCAAGTCTCCGCCTCCTATAAGATAAGCTTTAAAACACAGCCCTTCATGGGAACTTCTGCTTCCTGGGGGGAGCATAGACACACATTTATAATAACAGGACTTTTCATTATCTCTGATACTGAATAAAAATAATAAAATTAATGTTTTATTAGAGCACGTCATCCTGATCCACGCTGCGTCATCAGATCACAATGAGACACAAAGCGAACACGGTTTATCCTGGAGCTGGAGGTAATGAGCAGCTACTGGAAAGTGGCTTTAAAGCTGCTCGACACCAGCATTTACGCCTGATTGGACAATTAGAGGCCCCCGGAGCCGACGATCAGGATAAAAATAAAAGAGGAGGAGAGCAAACAAAACAGCTAAATATATTAATAAATCCTGTCTCCATGACGATGCTGTCTCCACTACACACCCACACACGGCACGCTGGGCTTCGCGCTGATACCTTGTTTGACTCTCGGGGTTTCAGTGTACAACACACACACACACACACACACACACACACACACACACACACACACACAC
>JAOTRR010000018.1:1010630-1031174 GCA_028570945.1 Gogo arcuatus | reverse complement strand
AAAACAGCAGGTGTATGGGTGTACCTAATAAAGTGGCCGGTGAGTGTATATGTACGTCGGCGTATTAGGGCCATTGTAGGTAAAAAAAAAAAAAAAATGCAGAGCTGGGGGTGGGGGTAATAGTCCAAGAAAAAACTCAGATATTCTCTGCGATTATAAAGTCATACATTTGTGAGAAAATACTTGGATATTCTCTGAGACAACAATCAGGTGCTTCCCAGCTTCCCGGCTGCAGTGCATTCTGGGAAATGTAATTGAAAACCTTAATGCTTTACTCTTTTATTTTGCATGATCAAGGAGGAAAGACTGCATTTCCTATAACTCTCGGCTCAGCTGTGGCGTCTGTGGTGTGATGACGTTGATCCAACCTGCAAAGTGAAGCGATCTGGTTCCTTGACAAAAAACACTATTTTCCCAAGGTTTTTCTCGCATGTTCATGGCTTTATAATCTCAGAAAATTTCTAATTATTTTTCTTGTAAATTTATGACTTTAATCTCAAAAACTGAGATTTTTCTCTGAATATTACCCCCTTCCCCCAGCTCCATATGTTTTTTTTTTACCTACCTTTTTTAACCTACCCTAATACTCTGTCGTATATATTGACCAAAAATAGATATTTCTGTTCAAATAATGCACTAAGTAGGTGCTATTCCTAAAGCTACGTCCACTAGCCACTTGCATGTAGGTATGATGGTGATGTGAGGCTAAACAAATTAACAAATTATCATACATTAGATATTTTGGACTGTCCAGTTTCCTAATCACTGCTCACGTTTCGGGTTAGAAAAGAGGCCCAAAAGAGGCCCAAACTCAAAGACAGGCCATTTACTTTAATTATACTGTTTTATCTGTTTTCCCACATTGCACTACTGCATTAAATTAACTCAAAGAAATTATTCCTTGGCTTTCTATTAATCAGATTTGGGATAGAACAGAAATGCAAGTCTGTATCGCAGTTATTGTGCCTCTGAGAAGCTCATCACCACACTGAAGCTCGTTTACTTCATTAACAGTCTGACTCTGTTAGGTATAATATATCATACTGTATAATATGTACCGTTAAGCAGCCAGAGCCGGAGACAGGGCAATAACAGGCTTATAAATAGAAACTGAAAGATTCAGTAACACTTTACTTAAGAGTAGTGTTCATAGGGCTACATGACAACTACATATCACTCCATGATATTATTCCAGCTGTCATAAAGGCTGGCTTTATCAGTACTGGTGTCAAGGATGAACATCAAAAATGAGGTATTTATCTGAAAGGGCTGTCTCTATTTTGGTATGATTGACAGTTCTATAAGTGTTTTGAACTCTCTCCGATATAAACTGATGCCCTGGAAGCTCCACCCCCTTCCCCCATCTCACATTAGTAATCTCTCATCTTGATGCGCTTACATGGTGTCCTCGCTTGCTGTCACAGTAAATGGTGAATGTTTTGAGTTCTGTTTTGAGTAAAATCTGAAAATTTTATTTTTCCCTTTCTTTCCAAAATGTGTCACCTCACATTTTGACACAAGACTTTCATAGAGCATCCAGCAATGCTTTATAAAAGATTTATGTAATATTTATGAATGTGTCAATATAGTGTAATGTAGGTCATGTATGTCTGTAGTGTTTAAAAAAAATAATGTTTTAAACAAAAATCTGTCATTTGATTCATGTCAAAATTAACAGAAGTAATCTTTATGACAACTGATGCATGTTGGAATAAGCATTTATAAACGCTTATGTAGGTTTGGGTCTGTTGTCAAGAAAGTTCATGTAGTGTGCTGTTGTGTTTCCCTGAGAATATTACTCTAAAATGAAGTGTTATCAGATATGTTTGTATACATTTATATTCAAATATTAATAACTTAATTAACTTGATAAATGGCACAAAGCCTTACACACCCTAAATGTTTTATAAATTCTGTCTTAGATGATTAGTTTATATATTCTCCATTAGTATGTTATTAGCAAGACAAATGTTTATATTTTCAAACAAAAATTTTCAAAAAATAATTTTTGTACTGTATGTTGTTAAAGTAAATACAGCGCTTGTCAGATAAATACACAGATTCTGTCTTTTGCACAGTACAATAATTTGATTTTTAAGAAAGAGATTAAACATGTTTCAATCTTATCTTAATCTCATTAGCCTGTACACACATTTATACCACAGCGCTCTTCAATTCTGGATTTTTATTGGTCAGAAGGTTGATTAATTTTCTATAACAGCAGCTCTGACAGTATCGCAGGTTTATATTAATGTGCTCGTTCTAATATGTTTTTGTTTCTATAGCAACAGCTCGTTCACATGGGAATAAACAGATTTCATGGAAGGAGTCTCCGGTGTCAGCATTTTGTAACAACCAGAAGTAAAGCTAATTAACTTCAAGGGAGAGAAAAAAGTGAGGGTTGTGAAGGAATGACTGTTTATAGCTGCTATAACATGAGTGAAACAACATTAAACATAACTATAAATTGATAAAAGCTTGACATTCTTTAATAAATAGAAAATTCTAATCTGTTGTAACTTGCTGTGGAATAAGAGAAATAAAAATATTTTATCATGGTGTTAGGAAATCTGGGACAAATTCCTGAACATGGAAGATAAATAGTATTGCATACACATACATCATTACGAAAGTATTTTGTCATTTTGATCATCAGCACAGCTCAGGTTTGTTTGTAATCAGAGGAAAGTGCTTTAAAACTACACTAGCCTCCACTTGGGTTATTCCTGTTACATACAGAAATGAGATGAAAAATGATAAACAGGTGAGAGGTTGTTTAATGCACACACTGCTGTGACGAGTGGCTGATTCACCCCCGTGTTTGACAGCATGATTGTGTAATTGCTTTGAGTAAGCAGAGCTCGTTCTTTTGGCGTTTGCTCTCTGTGACAGAGCTCAATCTGTAGCAGCCATCCGCAGTGTCCAGATTCATGGTGGGCGGCAGAGCTGAGCTGTCAACAAGAAATATTTCATTGCAGCTCTTTTGGCTGAGTCTCTGAATAATCTCAGTATCGTCGTGTACTTTTCTGTCTATACAGCCTCATATATACTTTTAGTCCAATTTCTCCATGAAGCTTTTCATCAATTTTTTTTCATTGCAGCCTGGACGATTCCTTATGCCATCCTACTCCGTGCTCCGTATTCCCAGTCGTAACTCTAAAGTGCATTATGATTGATATGGTAGCTTTCAATCTCTAATCTACTGCAGTGCATTGTGGGATTTCATATTTCAGTATACACACTACAGCAAGGGTTCTCAAATTTTTTAGTCAACTACCACTTTAACTGTAAAAAATTCATGGACCCCTTGGTATTAATTTTACAAACTATTCAAAAATTAGGCACATTATTCAAATGCATACAATAATTTCTAGCCTATTTATTGGAATCAGAGAGGTTTTATCTGAACGTTTCACCTCTTCAGAGAACCATGGCTCTACACATTGCTTTTAGACAAGAGGATAAAATTAGAAAGATTCAAGATCTTACTCCACATGCACTGACGATTTAAGTTATTAAGTTAATGATAAATAGAATAATTTTTATAGCCCTTGGATTCAATATAATGACAAAATAAAAACTAAGTGTTTTCTGAGTAGAATTAATTTTTGGAAGATGAGGCCATTTAACTATCTAATGAATCATTAGTGAACCCTTGAAGAACCATTTTGGAGTACAAACTCCAAAATACCGGATGCTAAACTGGACATAAACAGATCAGCATTTGGCCAGGGGGAGCTACATCTGCACTCCAGGATTGCTTCAAGTTCACATACTGGAGTATATTCAAAAAGATAGCTACCAAAGGCCATCTAACTGTTATAAATTAATAAGTGGCTACAGTGACTGACACCATCAACAAGTGCGTTGATGATTTCACAGTTATACACACCAACCAGAAGCCACTGAAAACCCAGGACACTGCAGGAGATGGGGCAGCACACAAGGCGGTGAGAGCCAACCTGTAATGGGCCATCAGTCTGGCAAAACAACCATGAAAATAAAATCAAGAGCAACTTCAGCGTTACCAAAGATATATGGTGTATGTGGCAAGGGATCTGGGCCATCAGGACTACAAGGACTACAAGCTTCCACAATGCACCAACCAACGCTGACACAGATGCCTCCCTCCCAGACACACTCAACTTCTTCTATGCACAGTTCAAAGCACTGAACACTGTGCCGGCAAGGTCATCCACCCATCCCTCAAAAGACCAGGAACTCATTTGTCCCCAGCACATATGAGGAAGGTGCTCACCAGAGTCAAACCTTGCAAATCTTTGGGACCCAACAACATCCCTGAGTGAGCATTCAGAGACTGCATAGATCAGTTGGCTGATCCTAACAGATATTGTCAAAATCTCCCTGAGACAAGCAATCATGACCCAGTGCTTCAAGGCTACCACCATCATACCTCAATTATTACAGTCCCATAGATTTCTTGCCAATCATCATGAAGTGTTTCAAGCAACTGGTAATGTGTTACATCAGGACCAGACTCCCCACCACAGTGGACTCACTACAGTTTGAGTACCACCCTAACCAATCCACCGAGGACGTGATCTCACCTGGACCTAACCCATCTGGACAAGAAGAACACCTACATCAGAATGCTGTTCATAGACTTAAGTTCAACATTTAGCAGCGAAATGAAAAGCTGGACTTGCTAGGCTTCAGCATCTCTGTCTGTAACTGGATCCTGAAATTCCTCACTGGGAGACCACAGTCAGTTTGGGTTGGCAACAGGACCTCCAAGTGAACTGTCAGATCCAGCTCAAATCACATCATCAAGTTCGCAATCAACACCACAATGGTAGGCCTCATCAGTGACAGCAATGAAACATCATCTACAATGGAGGTGGAACATGGTCCACATCAAGGTCTGGTGTCTCTGAATGTTGACAAAACAAAAGGAATGATTTTTAACTTCAGGAAGTCCTGCACTTGGCATAAACATCTCCACAGTGAAGAGTGACAAACACCAAGTTCACTGGTGATCACATTGCAGAGGACCTCACCTGGGCAATCAACACCAGCTCCTTCCCAAGAAAGCACAGCAGCACCTGCATTTTCTCTGGCATCTGAATAAAGCAATCCCCCTGCCCATCCTGATCATGTTTTACAGGGGAACCATAAAGAGCTTCTTGACCAGCTGCATCATGGTTTGCTTTGGTAACTGCAACAGCTCTGACTGGAAGATTACACACAGGATATTAGGGACAATTTGAACACGTCATTGGTGCACCTCTACCCCCTCTTCAGGATACACTGTATCTGCAAGGTCTCCATTTTGGATGATCCCTCCAACCCCTTCCACAAACTATTTGCCCCTTTGCCATCCGGCAGAAGGTTTTGCAGCATTTGATCAAGGACTTCCAGTCTGTGAAACAGCTTCTACCCCCAGGCTGTCAGACTCGTGAATACCACCCTGCCCTTCTCCACTCACATTACCCAGGGTTCTACTCACATCCCCCCATTCTTCATGGATTCTATTCTGCGCCAGCCCCCAATTCCCTCAATCTCCATGGACACTTTAAATTATTGTTTACCTTATGTCTCACTTTCACTTTAATTTTTATGGTTCAAGCAAGATCCACTGTTTACACCTTACTGTGTACAATATATCAATATTTTGATTGTATGTTGTTCACAACCACAATACTGCATTGCCACTTAAAAAAGTTTTTAAACTTGCAGATATGGACCTTGTTTAGTGTTTAGTGTAATGTCATTGTCTTTTATTGTAATGTTAATTGTTTTGTGATTGGATAATTCATGTTCTTACTGCCCCTCACCCCACTGTTTCTTATTACCCTCTCCCTATATGCATTTGTATTCTTATTGTACTTTATTATACCGTGTTAGCACTGTGTATATCATGCATGTATGTTACACTATGCATCAAGGATCTCACTGTGTACTGTATGTTGTATATGTTTCAGATGACATGACCTACTGGTCATTATTTGCTTCTTAAGATTTAGAACTTGTCAGGTGTTTATTTTTTAGCTAAACTGTTATGATACTTGGTGTACTCTGAGATAAAAGGGGTTCTTCAAGGGTTCTTTAAGGATTCAATGGATAATAAGGGGTTCTACTTGTAATCTTTTCTGATAGGAAAACATATGAACCCTTAAAGAACCCTTGAATAACCCTTATTGTAAGAAGATGTGTTAATTGTGTAGGTGTGCAGTACAAACTCCAAATTATGGCTCATTATTTTCTTCTTAATATCTAGAACCTGTCAGGTGTTTAGTATGCAGCTCTTATACATTGTTAGGAAAAAAACAGTTCTTGAAGGGTTCTTTATGGGTTCACTGGATAATGAAGGTTGTGTAGCCTTCAAAACCAATTGTAATTGAAATCATTTCTAACAGGAAAATACTTTGCTGTAGAGTTCTGGAACCTTTAAGGGGCACCACAGTGGGCCAACTGAAATACCCTTTGTGGTACCCCATAGTGCTCGGGCTCGGACACAGACTCAGAAGCCAATGGTGAGGTGGAAAACACAAGTGCTCTTTTATTTACAAAGGTGGCAGGGAGCGGGGAAAAAGAAGTGAGGGTGTGAGGTGCTGAGGAATCTTCCTGTCCCAGTTTGGGAACATCCCTTGGACACTGTTGAGGCGCGGCCACTCAGGGGAGGCACCGGGGAGGAGAACCGCTTCCTGCAGTGAATCCGTGAGCAGTGTCAAAGCTGGAATTTGTCGGCAGACAAAGAGAGCAGCACAGACTCATTACTTCTTCTTACTATCCTCTTAGTCACCCATGTAGTGAAGCAGTATCCTTTTATATCCTCCCTGCACCTCATGGAGGGTGAGCAAGCATGCCGATTAGTGAGCTTCAACCATGCCAGATTAGATTTCCCTGCCCCTCAGCCATATGCGCAGTGTTTGTAAAAAGTGATGCTGTAGTGGCACTGTCTTTTCAGCACTGCCGCTAAGGGGAGAGTGGGACGTTGTTCCTTCAGCACCACTGTGGCAGCATGGCGAGGAGCACTTGTGAGGTTGTGTGCAAGGGCCGCCAGCCCGTCATTGTCACAGTACTCCCCCCAGCTCTGAGCCTACTGGTGTGGGAGACTAAGACCAGAGCACATCCCTCCTGGAGAGGCCATCAGCATTTCCGTGGTGGACCCCCGTTCGATGTTGGACCTGGAATGAGAAGTCCTGTAGAGAAAGAAACCACCGTGTTATTCTGCTGCTGGAGTTCTTTTGCCTTAGCCATCCACTGTAGTGGGGTGTGATCTGTAACGAGAGTGAAATGATGACCAGGCAGTTATATTGATGTTCTTCTATGGCTCATTTGATGGCCAGGGTTTCACGCTCCACGGCAGCATATCGCCCCTCCATGGGGGTCAGTTTTCTACTCATGTACATGACTGAATGCTCTTCCCCATTGAACTTCTGGGAGTTGGCTGTGCCCAAGCCAGTCTTGTAGGCATCAGTGTGCACCAGGAAGGGTTGTGAGAAGTCTGGGTTTTGGAGCACCGGAGAGCCAGTGAGGGTCGTCTTCAACGTTGAAAAGGCTCGTTTGGCTTCCATGGTCCATCAGACTTTGTCCAGCTCACCTTTCCTGGTTAGATCTGAGAGAGGGGAGGCTATAGAGCCTAATTTGGAATAATTTGGAGGCTATATAAACCTCCTATAGTATCTGGCTAAGCCCAAGAAGGCACGTACCTGGCTCTTTGTGGAGTGTTGGGGTAGTTCTTAACAGCCTCAATCTACTTATCTTGGAGCTTCAGGAGACCCCGACCGATGCGATAGCCCAGGTACTGTGCCTCTGTGAGTCCTATGTGGCATTTGCGGGGGTTGGCTGTCAGCCCAGCTTGTTGGAATTCGAGCAGTACCTCTTTGGAATGCATGATGATGTCATCAAGGTATGCGGAGGCATAGAGCCAGTGAGGCCACAGGAGGATGTCCATCAGATGCTGGAAGGTTGCCGGTGCTCTGTGGAGGCCGAAGGGGAGAACCCAATACTGTCAGTGGCCTGTGGTGGTGCTGAAGACTGTTTTTGGCCTGGAGCTGGGGGTGAGGGCAACTTGCCAATAGCCCTTGGTGAGGTTGAGGGTGAAGATGAAGCGGGCTCTCCCCAGGCACTTGATGAGGTCATCCAGTCGAGGCATGGGGTAACTGTCAAACTCCGAGACTTGGTTCAGCCTCCTAAAGTCATTACACAGCTGCAGACTTCTGTCTGGCTTGGGGACTGTGACAGTGGGGCTGTACCAAGTGCCGGTGGACTCTTCAATGACTCCAGCTTGTAGCACGTGGGCTACTTCTGCCTCTATAGCCTGATGGTGGTCCTCTGGGGCCCAGTAGGGCCTCTGGCAAATCACCACGCCTGGAGGTGTTTTGATTTCATGCTGGAGTATGTGTGTCCGCCCGGGCTCCACTGAGAACACGTCCCCAAACTGCTCCTCCAGCTCCCTGAGCTCTTGTTTTTGTGCTGGTGTGAGCGCCTCTCCCTGAAGGACTCGCTCTCCATTTGGGATGTCTGTGTAGTGGATAGAGAGGGCTGAGAGCACCAGCACCAGTTCAATCCATTACTTTAAGATGTTTATATGATACAGTTTGTCAGTGGCTCTCTTACCCGGCTGCTGCAGGTAGTAGTTTGCTGGACCTACTCTCTCCATGATGGTGTAGGGGCCTTACCAGCAGGCCAGGAATTTGCAAGTGCTGCTGGGTAGAAGGAGGAGCACGCGGTCCCCAGGTTGGAATACTCAGGGGTGCACTGGGTGGTTGTAGGCCCGTTGTTCCCTCTGGGCTGCTTGCATGTGCTCCTTCATGTGCTCCTTCTGATTCTGATTCATGATGGTCGCCACACACTCGATCCGCTCCTGCAGATCTTGCACGTAGTTGATGACTGAGTGGAATGGCGCAGGTCGCTCCTACCAGGACTCTTTGGCCACGTCAAGCAGACAATTGGGTCTTCATCTGAACAGGAGCTCAAAGGGTGTGAAGCCAGTGGAGGCCTGAGGGGTCTCTCGGATAGTGAAGAGCACATAAGGTAAGAGCAGGTCCCAGTTGCAGCCTTCCTCGTCCACCACCCGTCGTAGCAGCCTTTTCAATGTTTGGTTAAACCTCTTGATGATCCCGTCTATTTGGGGATGATAGACAGAGGTCTTCAGATGTTTCACCTGCAGCAGCTGACATAAGTCTAGCATTAGCTTGGACATGAACAGGGTGCCTTGGTTGGTGAGGAAATCCTTTGGGATGCAGACTCGGCTGAAGAGGGCAATGAGCTCATGGGCAATGTTTTCAGAGGTGGCCTTTCAGAGAGGGATGGCTTCAGGATATCTTGTGGCATAGTCCACTATCACCAGAATCTACTCGTGGCCATGGGCGGACTTTGGGAGTGGCCCTACCAGGTCCATAACCACCCGCTTTAATGTGACCTCAATGATGGGCAGGGAAAAAAGGAGCACCGGGGCCGGCTTATATGGAGTAGTCTTCTGGCATTGGGGACATCTCTGGCAGAAGTTGCACACATCTGCAACCATGCCTGGCCAGTGGAACCGGTCCGAGATCTTTTCCAGTGTATTCAGGGGTCCCAGGTGACCACCTAGCGAGTGGGTGTGGGCCAGGTGTAAGGTGGTGACAATCTTCGTGCGGGGCACAAGAAGAAGATCACAGGGCTCACCGCAGTGGTTGCAATAGAAGTAGAGCAGTCAATTTTTGACCAGGAAGTAGGCCGTGGGAAGCACCTGGTTAGGGTTTGTGTTCTGCCTGTCGATTTGCAACACCTGGCCCCAGCAGTTCTTCAGTTGGTTGTCCCCCTTCTGTTCCCTGCCAAAGTTCCCTTCTCTGGCTACCTGGTTACATACAATAGAGAAAGGGTTAGGGGGAGTGTTGCATTCACCTTCTGACTGGGCCTCAGCATCTGCTTCCTCTTCTTCAGTGAAGAGGGCGGTGTGCACAGGGGCTGGAGCTTGACACTGATGCCTGTGTCTCCGGGGCACTCAACGTCTTCTCTCAGTTGCTGGCTGGTAGAATCACGGCCAGTCCCTCCTTATGAGCAAGGACACAGGCAGATCTGGGACAAGCCCAATAGTTAGTGGCCACTCACCTCTTCTGCTGCCCACCTGGACCTCAGCAGTGGGGACTTCCCTTACATTCCTGTGGACATATGTCATTGCCAGGCTTCCCTTGAGCTCAGCAGCATTGGGCAACACCAATGGATGGGCTAGGGTGTTGTCACTTCTCGAATCCAACAGGGCTGGTACAGACATCCTGTTTAGCTGGAGGGTGAATGTGGGAGCGCTAGCAAGGAGGACGTCATGCATGGCACAGTCAGCTAGCCACGGCTTGTAGATCTTGGGGAGAAAGGCCCTGTCAGTTTCGGTGGGCATGGGCTCCTTTGTAGGTGCCAGCTTGGGCCATGGTTGTTCCTGTGTCCCCCTCAGTGCTCTGTAGGTTGCACTGGGGCAGCAGCAGAGCTCTCGGTGGACGCCTCATGGCTGTCCTGATCCCTCCCAATCTCAAGCATGGACAGGGCACACTTGAGAGCTGTGAACATGTCCCAGGGTGTTTTTGCTGCCTTCATAACTACAGACTTCCTTTCTTCTCTGGGGAGGGCCCTTAGGAACTTGTTGAGGGTGACGCATTCCACTATCTCTGGTGGGCACAGTAGATCTGGCTAAAGCCACCTTCGGACAATACACAGGAGGGCGTCCATCTGTCCCTGCAGTTCCTTGCTGGGTTGGTAAGCCCAGCGGTGGAACTTAGAGGCGGCTCAGGTGGAGGAGAGCCCACAGCAGGCCAGGACCTCTTCCTTGAGCATGTGTAGTCCTCAGCCTCTTCATTGGAGAGTGCGTAGTAGGCCTGCTGTGCCTCTCCAATGAGTAGAGGGACCGGGGTGCGGGACCAGTCTTGCAGAACCCAACCCTCTTGAGTAGTGACCCTCTCAAAAGTACCCAAGAACACCTCAACGTTGTCATCGGCAGTTAGCTTCATGAGCAGCCGCTGGGTGTCTCGGTCTGGGTCAGGGAGGGGTACCACCATCGCTGGGGCAAACTGTCTGAGGGACAGTAGCTCTTGGGTGGCTGTGTGGAGGCCCATGCCATCTCCTGGGAGAGCTGTGATTCTTGTAGGCTGACCTCAAGGAGATGCCATACGACTGGATCCAGGATGGGGGGTTAGGGTTCGGGTCTGTGTCCTCTGCCCGCATTCTCCACCAGTGTGGCACCCCCTAGCACTCAGGCTTGGACACAGGCTCAGGAGACAGTGGTGAGGTGGAAAACACAAGTGCTCTTTTATTTACAAAGGTGGCAGGGAGTGGGGGAAAAAGGAGTGAGGGTGTGATGTGTTGAGGAATCTTCCTGTCCCAGTGTGGGAATATCCCTTCAGGACTGTTGAGACAGGGCCACTCAGGGGAGGCGCCAGAGAGGAGAACCGTTTCTTTTGGTGAATCGGTGACTGCTGTCATAGCTGGAATCTGTCGGCAGACAAAGAGAGCAGCACAGACTCCTTACTTCCTCTCACCATCCTCCTACTCACCCGTCTGGTGAAGCGGCATCCTTTTATATCCTCTCTGCGCCTTGTGGAGGGTGAGCGAGCGTGCCAATTAGTGAGCTCCAGTCACACCGGATTAGATTTTCCCGCCCCTCGGCCATGTGCATGGTGTTTGTAAAAAAAGTGGTGCTGTAGCGATGCTGTCTTTTCAGCACCACCACTACAGGGAGAGTGGGGCATTGTTCCTTCAGCACTACTGTGGCAGCATGGTGAGGAGCACTTGTAAGGTTGTGCGCAAGGGCCGCCGGCCCGCCATTGTCACACCTTTAAAGTCTCGAAAGTTTTTTAATGCTTTATGTAAAACTCTGTAACAAAGTATTTTTCCTATCACATAGGACTCTATGTAGAACACTTTTTTGTAAGCTATGAATGCTTAATTATACAACAAACCCTTGAAGAACCATTGAAGAACCCTTTTTTTCTAAGAGTGTATGTAGTAACTGGGTAGATTTGTGGTACAAACTCCAAATTATTGCTCATTATTTATTTATTATTTCTTAGAACCCCTAAATTGTTTCACACTTTGATGGCTTGGTATTACACTCTTGGGAAAAGGGGTTCTTTAAAGTTTTATTGGATAATTAAGGGTTCGTAGCCTCCTAAAATATTTTACTTAGAAAACATTTCTGATACTCTTTTTCCCATTGAGGGGAACTGTAAAGGTTCAATGTAAGTCCCTACAACAAAGTGTTCCCCTATCAGAAAATGTTCCAAGTTGCACCCATTTTGGAAGCTAAGCTTAATTATCCAAGAATCTTTGAAGAACATGTTTTTGTAAAAGTGTATGTATTAACCTGGTAAGTGTGTGGTACAAACTTTAAATTATATCTCATTACTTTCTTCTTAATACCAAGAACCTGTCGGATGTTTAGCATTCAGCTCTTGGTACTTGGTACACTCTTAGAGAAAAGCATTCTTTATGAGATTCTCCAAGTGAAACATTGTCCTATACATATTCCACCCTTTTACCACATCATGTTAAAACTTGATTCTTCCACAGGTATCACAACTGTCCTCACCATGACCACCATCAACACCCACCTTCGAGAAACGCTGCCCAAGATCCCATACGTCAAGGCCATAGACATGTACCTGATGGGCTGCTTCGTCTTCGTCTTCTTAGCCCTACTTGAATATGCCTTCGTCAATTATATCTTCTTTGGACGAGGCCCTCAGATGCAGAAAAAAATGGCAGAAAAGGCAGAGAAAGCCAACAATGACCGCACCAAATATGATGGAAACAAGGTGATGCTTCCTGTCATTACTGCCATATACAAACCCACTTTACATGTAGTGCAGCTGTAATTTAAGAAAGGCTATTCTTTGTTGATGAGAAGATGATGAACTTGAGGCAAAAACAGATTAGCCACAGATGGAAGGACAGTTACACCAGATGCCAGTGAGACAGCAAGACCAAAGCTCTTAGCATTGAAATCAAACTGAATGATCGAGTTAGTGTACTTTTAGTATGCACTCGTGGCAGGCCAGATGGATAGATTCTGAAGAAATTAGCTGATAAAATCACCACATCTCCCTGATGGTATTTGTTCGATTTTTGTGCACTGCTATTCCTGAAAACTATGAAATGTTCTCAGAAATGTTTTACTTTTGTTGTGATAACTTTATATGAGAACACTGCACACATCTAGCATCTCTTCACAGTGTGCGGAAACTTTCCGGTTGAATGGAGTCCATTTGAAAATTACTATCCAATTCTATCCAACATGGCCATTCTTTCAGTGTGTCTGGCTCCACCCAATGAGTCCTCTAGTTTTATTATTCAGATTTTATCCTGCAGCTGTGAAAGATAAAGGTGGTCTACTTTTTTGTGTGTTTTTTGGCCAGTCTGTTCAGGAGGGAGGGAATTGCAAAGCATCAGGAGTTAAACAGTCCAATCAGGTACAAGGTCACCATCACTCACGAGGGGTGAGTGTGTGTATGAATGTGTGTGTGTGTGTGTGTTGTAGCCACTCGATGTCACAATGTAGGTTTTTATCTAAAGCAAAAGTGTGCCTTTCTTCCTTGTTTTCTTCTCACTTATGCGTTTTGTGGATTTACAGTACGCAACACTCCATCTCTGTTTCCTTCTCTCTGCTTCGTCTTTCTCCATTCCTTCATGTTTACATCAGATTCAGAGCAGCAGTAATGAGTTCGCCTGATCCTGGTCCACATCATTACTGTGATGTCTGATCTGTAATTATACAGTACTGTATATCTTTCCAAAAGAGATTCAAGAGTGAAAATAATTAAACAACAGATTTCACACAGAGCACATCCTTTTGGGAAACAAAAACAACATTGATTTTGTTCAGTAAAATATAGATCTCTTTTGTTATGTGGTATTCTGTTCAATCAATAGACTTAGGTTATGTAAAACACCTGTAATACACAGCAATCAAAATATAATATATTAAATAATAGCATATATAAAATAAACACAGAACTATCACACTGTAAAAACATATTTACTGAAATAACAGTAGGCATTAGTGTAACTTTTATTCAATGTAATACTGTAAGTAAATATTTTACTGGCAACTGTTACTGAAAAAATTACTGTAAAATGTACACAACACTTTAGTAAACAATTAAAATTTTCTCAAAACCTACATATTTAATTTTGTCAGGAATGCAGGCGACAGACGGATGTAAAAGCAGCAGAGAGTTTAATAAAGCAAAGCTGGCAGACAAATCCGAAATGATATGCAGAGTCAAAAACAGGCAATGGTCAGGCGAGACACAAACAGATTATCAGAGGCAAAGACAAAGAACAAAAACCAAAGTACAAACAAAGTCAGGAAACCAGAACATCAGCACGAAGGAGAAGAAGGGAGGAAAAAAATAAAAACCCTTAGTAAAATCAAGCAAGGGAACACTGAGCATTTACTTCACAAAGTGTGAGTGAACTGAATGTCCTTAAATACTGAGCTGTGACTGTGAACAGGTGCAGATGATTAGAGTTTGGGAGACTGAGAGCAGTGAGGTGCAGGATGGTTGTTGAAGTCCATGGTGGCCATATTTGAAGTGAGTCTTGAGTGAGAGCAGGCGCAGACGTGACAAATTTACGCTGATGTTGATTACTGCAAAATTAATCAGCTTGTCCAAAAATGTTTCTTTAATGTTACATTTACATTTAGTTATCTCAGTAATTCATAATGTAAAACATTCTTGTTTAAAAACATTAACAATACTGTTAAACTTACTGTTAAAAGAGAACTAGAAAAAATACTATTAAACTGTACTGTTTCTTTTTTAAATGCTGTTAAAAAACGTTCCTTTAAAAAACTTACTGGTAAAAATCTTATTGTTATAAAAAATTACTGTTAAAAATATTGATACAAAATTGACTATTAAAAATGTACTGTTAAGCACTTACTGTCAAAAACCTACTGTTAAAATGTTTAGAAAATTAAAAATGAAAGTTAAGAAATTTGTAAATTAAAATTGTATTAAAATGTAAAATGTTATTGTAAATTCATTAAAATTCACTCTAGAAATGGTCTATTTACAGGTAGGTAGTCTCTAGATATCTTTTACGACAAAGGACAGGTGAGATTTAGAAACATTTTACAGTTAATGCCATTTTGTCCAAGGTGAACGAATTTATGATTTTAGCGCACTTCGCCTTTTCACCCATTAAAGAACTGTTATTTCCATTCTAGCTTATCTGTACGAATATGTCTGAAAAGCTCATCCACTTCACAGGACGGAATAATTCATGTTCTAAAAATGCATCTTAATTCACTTTATAACTCATAATGTGCTGATGTGCTGATATTAGGATTTGAACATTCAGCATTCTAATTTACAAAGACTTGTGAAATGTGTTTTGTTTGCAAAAAAAATCTCTATTATAGATTCACAGCTTCGTCGTAGATCATTGAGACAGAACGTCAGCGCCGTGCTGATTCTGCTTTTTCCCACAGGTGGACTCTCAGGGGAACATCCTGCTGACCACGCTGGAGATACATAACGAAGTGGCGGGGAACGAGATCACCACCAGCGTCAGTGATGCGAGAAACTCCACCTCCGTGATGTTGGATAACTCAGGAATCCAGTACAGGAAGGCGAGTGGTCCACGGCGGCACAGCCTGGAGCGAAACGCGCAGCCTAAAAAGGCTCGACTGCGCAGACGCTCTTCACAGCTGAAAATCAAAATCCCAGATCTTACAGACGTCAACGCCATCGATCGATGGTCACGGATAATTTTCCCCACAGTTTTTTCCCTTTTCAATCTCATCTACTGGCTTTACTACGTGAATTAAACCACATGTACTATGGCTGTTCTTTTCCCATTCTTTACACTTTTCCATTTTACAGCTAAAGGACGACTTTTTTTCTTCCTTTTTTTCAAGGACGGAATTTTTCAAGGATTTTTTGTACATGCAAACGTTTGCATTTCTGTGCAGCGAATCAACAGACAATGTGCACATCTACAGACAGCTTCATATAAAAAGACCTATATATATAAAATTTCCACAAACACAAAATAAATTTTATAGACTTTGAATTTTTGAAGCCATGAGACTTCCGCATGACACGATCAGACCCTTTTTATCAACTCATATCAACCTGCATTGACAAAAAAAATGGGGATTAAATTATTAAAACAAATTGCAAAATATGAAAAACAAATTCTGACCAATAAAATGAGCTCTGTATCAAACCAAATGGTGGAAATGCAATATTGTATATTTTGGGTTTTTTCCAGCGTGGGCTGTTTTTCCATCAGCAGTTGTGTTGACTTTTGATTAATATTTAATATTCTATCATGTATGAACGGCTCGTTTGTATATAGCCATGTTATGTTACGTTACGTTATGTTATGTTAATGCTTTGGGGACATGATTTTTCACACACTTGGTGTAAATTCTTCAGTATATTTCACTTTCTTAATCATTCATGTGCATAAATAAATAATTGGGGAATGTTTTTAAATCAGGGCCAATATTTGCATTATGAGTATTATTTGTTCTGTATCAAACATCATTTCTTCTTATTAGTACATAACTAACATTTAGCATGTGTATTTTTAAGTGACTCCTTTTTTAATAAATGTTTGAGTCTAATAATATGAACGTAGGCCTTATGTAAATCTCTGAGCTGTCTTGAGCTCCACTTTTTAATTCCTTCTCCATTAATTTTCCTTTAAGCTAAATTATAGATTAAATTATATTTTGTGGTTTGGACAGCGCTGTGTATAAAACGATAAAACTCAATAAGATAAATTGTCTCAGGGTGTTCATCCAAGATGTTCATCACCCATAATGCATATTTCTAATATATCAGTATTCTATGTGCTGTGATTAATTTGTATTATATCCACATGTACGCTGAACAACAACAGCATGTTATTGTTTATATCTACAGAAGTACGTTGATTGTTTTCCATCTTGCTTTTGGACATCACACTGAGTGACAACACTCCGGAGTGATAAACACTCCATTTATCACGTTCGCATTAATAGGCTTAACGCTTTTGCACTTCTGCAGTTACGTTGTGTCAGTAGTTGACTCTTGTTCCTTTGATCCTTTCTTTTCTTTCTATTAGATGTTGTAAATATGTGACAAAATATCCAGTGACTTTCATTTTTATTTATTTTTGACCTTCAGGTTCAACCCTTTTTTTCTGTTTATCTGCAAATCACCACATCTCTATGAACAATACATGTCGAAATCAGTAGATCTGTGCAGGGTTTGGGGATTGATAAGGGTTGGATTGGTTTAAAAAATAAAATTGACTTCTTTCAAATATGTTATTTTTATGATACAGTATGTTGAGTTAAACATACACCCACTTTCATTTTCATATATGTTCTCAAAGACACACCCACATTTCCATATATAGTCTTAAAGATGCATCAATTCAAAGTCATTCTTGTTTCCTTATATGGACTCAAAGACATGCCCACATTCCCATCTACAGTATTTTAAGTGTACACCCACTCAGAGTGACTTTCTTTTCCATACATGACATCAAAGAATGGCCTACATTCCCATCTACGGTATTAAAGTTTAGCCCAATCTGAGTCCATATATGGAAATGAATGTGGCTCTAAGACACGCCCACCCAGACCCACTCTCATTTTCAGATGTGGATTCAAAGACACATACAAATCCCAATCATAAAGACACGCCTGCTCAAAGCCACTCCCGTTTCCATATATGCACTCAAAGACACATATTCTCAGTACTAAAGACAGGTCTAATTAAAGCCACTCTTGTTTCCATATATGGACTCAAAGACACGCTCACATTCTCATATATGCTCTTCAAGGCAATCTCTTAGAGCCACTGTAATTTCTATATATAATCTTAAAGGCATGCACACTCAAAACCACCCTTTTTTTCCATATATGGACTTAAAGACACACCCACATTCAGTTATAAACCCATCCAAATCCTCTCTAATTTTTCTATCCATCACATCCCCAGTCTTAAAGGTATGCCTACTGAAGGCCAGTCTAATTCCATATATGGACTTAAAGACACTCCCACATTACCATCTATAGTCTTAAAGGCATTTAAACTTGTTCTCATTCCATATATGTAACCAAATCCATGAACATATTTCAATCTATGGTTTTAAAGGTATGGCCAGAAAAGAGTTATGCTCATTTACATATACGGATTCAAAGGCACACCCACATTCCAAGTTTTAAAGGTATTCCCACTTGAAACCATTCTCATTTCCTTATATGGACTCAAAAACAAACCCATATTCTTATCTCTGGTCTTGAAACACACTGTCTGCACACAGACTACACTGAGCAGAGAGCCCCAGGTTCTCAGGTTCTGGTATCTATGAGGCACACAGTATTGCTAGAAGGCAGCCAGGAGCACAAACACAAACAGTGTCTCTGAAAGGCAGCACCCACATGGGCACAGGCTCTGGCATGAACCCCCAAGGTACTGCAGTGAGCTACAGTACATCACCATAGGCACCGACCTGGGCGTCGCCTCTGGCCACATGGGAAACGTACACACTGACAGAACCACCAACACCGAGAGAACACATGATCACATTTCAGTTTTTAACACTAACCACGTGTCATGCCTGCAGATGAGGATGTGAGGAGATGAAGTCTGGAGAAATGACACCATGAGGCTATTTAGCTGAAATAGTGTGACTTTAAGACCTTCCTTTATCTGTTCAGCTCTGTGTCAGAGAAAAAATTGGGAAAGGATTTTAAAAAGCTGCCTCAGAACCAGCAAATCATTCCACTATTTAATTTATAATTTCAGCCTTCACATCTCTCTAGGAAAATTATCAGCAAGACAGATATCTTAAAAGTTTTAACTATCATTAGTTGGCTTTCTGTGCATTACAGTGTATTTAATACCATCTCTAAAAAAGAATAAAACAAACATGCTAAAAAGAATGTTCCGGCTAACACTTACTAGCCAGCTAGCTACCTCCTAGCTAACACTAGAGTTGAAAAAATGGGTTTTACATACGCTGTAGAGCTAATTAGCTTTCTTGGTACTTTTTACAGATTAAGTGAAAAACATGCTAGTTATCAAGAAAGTTTCTAGCTAACAACAGCTACTCAACTAAGTAGCTAGCTACAGTATATAGTCATAGCAATACACTGAGTAGAGTTTATTATTATATGTCTTACATTTTAACACCACTACTAAAATTAAAAAACAACCTGGTTATTGACAAAAATTTCTAACTATCTAGTCGACTATCTACCTAGCTAGTTGACAAGCTTTGCTTAAGCTAAGTGTTAATGGTTTACATACCTTATGGAGCTAGGTAGTTCTTTTTTGACACTTTTAAAGTTTCACATCACTACTGAAAAACTAACAAACATGCTAGTTCTCAAAAAGTTACTAGCTAGCAATAACTAGCCACCTAGCTAACTAACAAGCTAACACTAGCAATAAAAAAAGTATGGTTAGGATAACTTACAGAGCTTAATTAGCTTTCTGGGCATTTTAACATGTATAATCACTACTTTAAAAAAATGCTAGATAATAGAAGGTTTTTTTAGCTAACACCAACCAGCTAACTAGCTAGCTAACAAGCTAAGGTTAAAACAGTTTATGGATTATATACTTTATGTACTAGTACCTATGTAGACTTATGAGCATTATAACACTACTGCTAAAAAAAAAAAAGTTATCAAGCAAAGGGCCTAGCTACGAAAAACTAGCTAACTAGCTACATAGCTAGCTCATAATCTAACGTTATGTTAATGTTCAAAAGAGTTTATTCTTCATACACCTAGGCAAAGCTAGGAAGCCATTACAAAAAAAAAGGTATCAAGAATCTTTCTAGCTAACAACTATTAGCCAACTACACCTCTAGCTAGCTAACAAGCTAACACCTGAAATTAAGAGTTTATTGTTTGTATACTTTTAAGACTACTACTACTACACCATAAAAAGAATAGGATGGGTCCCCTTTTGAGTTTAGTTCCTCTCCATGTTTCTTCCTCATGTTGTCTCAGGGAGTTTCTGTCAAGCCTTTGGCTTGTTCATTAGGGAATTTATGTTGTAATTATAAAGCGTTCTTTTCGATGTGTGATTGTGGTTATTATAGCAGGCTGATAGTTTTTTATCCCTAAATAGTTACATTATCTAGCGTACAGCGAAACGTTGATTCGGCCAGAGGTTGAACCAATCAAAGTCAATAGATCTTGGGAGATTTTCAGTACAGCTGGGTATGGTTGTAAGTTCTATCCATTACCAAAGCAGAGCACACATATTATGACTAAGATGCATTTTAAATGAAACAAGATAGAGATCTAGCAACAGTGTCTTTTGTTGAATTCATGCTGACAAAAATGTTCATTTTTAGAATTGCAATGTTTATTTCTTAGATGACTTTTTTCTTGAATTAATCATACATTTGGAATTAGAGCCATAGACTACATCTATGGACAGTATAGTGTAAGCATGTAGCGATAAATCATGTGACCATAAATCGTGATATAAATTTATGACAATTCGAATCGATGAAATAAAAAATGAATGGTGATTATTATCAGGCTGCATAATCTCTTAGTTTTTCCTAGCTGTAATTGTGTTG
>JAOTRR010000018.1:870831-883898 GCA_028570945.1 Gogo arcuatus | reverse complement strand
TTTTTTTGAAGACTCCAACTCATTGTCATTAAAGGCGGGGGACACAAACTTAGTTCGTTATATGCAAAAGTTCATAGTAAAAGAGTTTGTTATAGCGGGGTTGCAGTGTATCTGGTTTAATGGACATCTTATTGGTTCTTCTGTTTCTTCTTCCTCCTCTTCTTATTATCACTACTGATGTAAGTCGTTGATGAATACTAAAATAATTCTTTTAAACAGACCTGCCTCAGACCTTGATATATTTTGCGTAGGGGCTCCACAATTTATCAGAGTACACATCACTCAAAAAACCTCCTTTTTTTTAATTTCCCCCTGATAAAAACATCAGACGAGCCAATTGACATGTGCATACAGAATGATTGACACTTGTGCAAGTGTTCTGAGTTCATCATTAATGTGAAATAAAATCTATGAATGTGTGATCATCTTGTTTAACGTTAGACGACTCTATAGTCAGCATCAGTTTGCTATGTTTATTTCGGTGCACCCTTAATAAACAGGCAAAAGAAAAGCTGACAAGTTTGACTGAGAAAAGATGAAACAACTACAGTGAAGTACTGAAACTAACACTTATTGGGAATGATGATTAGAAAATGATTAAAGACGCTCAGCGAGTAAAAGCATTGTCGTTAATGTAGTGTTATTTGTTTGTGTTTTTTTTGTTTATTTTATTGTTTGCTGTGTTTTTACTGCTTTGAGGAACCTCTGTGTCCTTGAGGAAACATGATGCTTGGATGAAAGCATTTCGCCAGTATTCTGTTTGTGTGTTCAGGTTACCGACGTCTCACACCTGCTTTAACGTTCTGCTCCTGCCCGAATACTCCACCAAGGAGAAACTTAGAGAGAGACTCCTCAAAGCCATCACTTACGCCAAAGGCTTCGGCATGCTCTGAGGCGCGAGGAGCAGCAGCAGCAAAAGAAAGAAAGAAAAAACTTTTTTCACCTGTTCGTCAAAGGCGAAGTCGACAACACCACCAACAACATCAAGTTTTCAGTGTAAGGATGTGAAATGGGCTAAAACGGGAAAGTTGTGGTGACCGAGTGCCTGTGCCTAACTAAAGTAGATAAAACCACACTGGACTCTTGGTTCTCTATCTCTCTCTGTTCCTCTCATGTAAGTGTTAAGTTTCCCTTTGTTTTTATTTGTTTTTTTTTTGTATGCACTGAGATATAGCACTATTTATTTTAAGGGATTAAAAAAAGAAAGCCTGTTGTTTTCATTTATCCAGCGCACTTGTTCATGGTTAAAGACCTTCAGAAGTCATCATTGCATACGTAAAACCCTAAACAACCCGAAACAGATCAAAAGGGAGGAGCAGGAGGAGGAGCGATAATCAGTGGTTATCATTGTAACTAAGGTTGAACTGTGAAAGTGCACTTAATTAATATTCAGAATGTCTGTCCGTGTTTTTGTGTCGTCTCGGTCACTCGTCACGGTTCGTGGGTCTTCCCAGGTCAGTCCCGTGCGCCAGCGATGCTTATTTTATTTTGTTGTTGTTTTTTTTTGTAAAGAGGTAAAGAGGTACACAGCGAGCTCCGGTTCTCGGCAGGTATTTATTGAGGACAAGCGTGTTGGCGAGGTTGTGCTGCTTGCTTATGACCAGTGTTCTGTATTTAGCTGCAGAGTCTGGGGTCTTGCTTCAGTGTGACGTGATGGACGCGATCACATGACGCAACGACAGAGAAAGCAAAAAGGTTTTCGTTTTAATTTCACGATTGCGTTTTCAGATTTTTAAACTAACATGATAATCCCAAATAAATCCCACCTCCCGTATCACTTTTAGTTGCTTCATTCTATCTATACAATAATGACACAAATGATTTAACAGGTTTTGGCACAAAATGTTCCATCTTTGTGACGTGCCAAACATGTACCCATCAGGTTACAGCTGGAGATCCACTTTAGTGAAGCCCTGGACCCCCAGAAATAATAATAATAATAATAATAATAATAATAGTAAAAAAGGTTTCTTTGCTGTCATTTTTTTTTGTTCAGTTTTGTTTTTTTCCTCCATCTTCCTCCAAAAACTATGAAAAAGGTGTCTGTGGTTTTTTCCACTGCTGACGGCGCTCACATTAAAGAACTTGATATTGAGAATGAAAGCATTTAATTGATTGTTTCAAGTTATTCTTAAATAAACTTTAAAAAAAAAAACTGAAAAAACAGTGTGAATGTGTGTGGATGATGAAACTGTGGCTCTTGTCATTATTTCAACAAGAACGTGAAGATGACACGCCGTCATCTCAACTGAAGTCGGACGTGTTCGGGTATCAACCAACAGGACAGCTTCGGACGAGCGACAAAGTGGCAGGCGGTTGTTTTGTTTTCTACGTACAGGCGTGACGCTGGAGCTGTGTTTTCGGCAACGGTGTGATTTTTCTCAATTCTATGCAAATTAGGTATGACACAGTAAAGTGACAAATCCAAACAGTTTGTATGATTCCTCGTTCCAGTCGTGTTGTTTTTTTTTTATTTTTATTTTGGTGAGATGATTCTTCAGTTCCCTGCCTTCCTATGATTAGTTCCTCTAGCACATGTATGTAGCTTGTACACTTAGCATGCTTTGCTAATCTAATCTGAACGAAGCTAGTACAAAGTCGAGCACGGGAAACGTAAATCACACAACCGGTTTTCACACTGATTGCTGTGTGTGTTATTTATTTAGTTTGTGTGTAATTAATTAGCTTTCGGATGTAGCTCCTACCGTTTCTCATCAGGGAAAAAAAAAAAGGATAGGCCACACCCACAAGAAAAAACTATGGGCAACTTGGCATTTGCTAGCGTCAGTGGAGAATTACTCCAATGCTGAGAAAGATGAAAAGATCATTAAGGCTCACCATACAGAGCTGTTATTCCTTGTTTTAAAAAAAAAAAGCGCTATAAGTATAGGACAAAATACACATTCTTCTCCACACTTCATTCACTCATTTTTCAGGTGACTTTAGACTTTCTCTTATTCTCCTCAATTATTTTCTGCACTAGAGGATTCTTTGGTCGTGAGTCGAAAGTTGCCAGTTGTGGAACACACAATGACTCTCATTAACTTCAACGAAATTCTGTCCGTAGTCGGTTTTCCATTGCAGATTTGTGCAAAATAGAAGCAGTTTTTATAATGCGATAAAAGAATTGTGAATGGCCCGTGTTTCCACTGAGTGATGTTATTGCGATTAAAGCTGGGTTTTCTCTTCTTGCGACAATCAAAACGCACCATGACTCCTCATGTCATGTGACTTAAATGCGGAAAATGTTTCCATTCCAATTTTGCGAAATATTGCTTTGTCGAATCATCTGAAAAACCATCTCGTGCAAGCGTATAAATGTTTCTGCGATATTTGAGGTTTTTTCAAAATCCACGTTTCCATTACTTTGTTTTTTTGTTTGCAATTTCAAATTGCGCATTAGTCAGGTTAACGGAAACCTGCCTAGTGTGAGTCAAATCTCAGTGTGAGCTACAGCGCTCGCCTAAAATCCACCAATAGGAAGACGGCTTCAAATACAATAGTGGCAATGATGATAAACAAAACGTGCTAACTGACAGAACATATCTCCTTATAAACTCACTTTGAAGACTGTTTTGTGCACGAGCCGATTTCCACATCACGCTGATTAATAACGTAAACAGAACGTAGTCATTTTCTTTAGTCTGCGGTCTGTCGTTAGAGGATCTTAATTGTATAATCAGAAAAGAGTTTATTGAGATCTTGTACAGCGGGATGAGGAATAATTTTTAAAAAGCGCTGAAATTGTATAGATCACATCAGGTTCCACTCCAATCAGCCAAGAACTGAATCACCCAAGCTGAAGATTGTTCTGATAAATCCTGATTTTTTTGCTGCAACATGTTAATGATCAGAATTGGAATCATGAATCCTTGGACAGTGCCTGGTCAGGCTGGTGGTGGTGGTGTAACGGCGTGGGGAATGTTTTCTTGGAACCTGTTTGGAGCCATGATACCAATTGTGCAAAGTTTGTTTGAACACCACAGCCTATCTGAGTGTTGTTGCTGACCACGTGCATCCCTTTATGGCCACAGTGTACACGTCTTACGGAAACTTCCAGCATGATAATGCGGCATGTCTCAGGGTCATCTCAAACTGGGTCCACAAACATGATGCTGAGTTACTTCAGTGGCCTCCCCAGTCACCAGATCTAAATCCAGTAGAGGATGGCACCTTTGGGATGTGGAAGAATGGAAAATTTGCACCAATTACGTGATGCAGTCATGTCAAAGGAAAGTCTCCTGCACTTTGTGGAATCCATGCCATGAAGAATTACAGATGTTCTGTGTGCAAAAGGCAGGTAAAGCAGGAGCACATTTATTTCATTGCTGCAGTTCGAAATCTATCCACTAGATGGCGGTGATGTAGTAATACATAGTGAACCGAACCGAACCTGAACTGGATCAGTCGGGATCATGATCATCAGCGTCACCTAAACTAATAGACATATAGCAATATTTTGAAATCATTTTATTTTAGGGTGTCTTTCATTTATCAGTATGTATGAGAGATTATTTCATCAATGAATTATAAGGACATCTTGGAATTTCATTCTTGGAATTGTTTAAACTATGTCATGGCCAATATATTAATGGACAGATTTGTTGTGATACCCGGAGAATGACTCACTAACATAAAATGTTAAATGAAATGTTAAATCAGTGCATTGATGTTTGATAAGGTACAGAAAGTTTAAAATGCAGAATGATAGAATAAGACAAAGAAAACATTCCTAATTTTTTTGTTCTGGGTTTTTTCTTGAAGGTCCCAACACTGGATCAATACAGTAAAAAGTAGTTCCGGTTATGTTACACTTTGCAGTAAGGTTGAGTGGTATCCATACGCCATCAGAGCTTCATAACTGCAGTTTTTTTCTTTGAAAATGTAATTCTACATATTTTGAGCTTTGACTAAAATAATAAAATATCTGGTGCAAAAACCAAGAACAAACCCGGTGCTAATAAATATCCTTCCTCCCTTTTTTGTCCTTTCTCTCTCACCTGTCTTCTTTCCTTTCCTTTCCTTTCCTTTCCTCTTTCATCACTTCCTCACCTCATTCTCCTGAACTCCAGAAGTCTGAAGCCAGAAAACAAAAATAATTTAAATCTCAATTTATTTCTTCACAATGGTGTTCCATTACATTCGATTATTATTTTAACATCTTGTAGACTACATGTTAAGAATCATATTTACACCACAGTGCTGCTGGATTCTGGATTTCATTTATGGAAGGAGTCTCCAATGTTAGCGCTCTGTAACAGTCAGAGGTAAGGGTATTCACTTGGAGTAAACAGGTAAAGAGATGCAGCAGAGGCTGAAAAACACTGGAGTACAACTTTAAAGATAACTATTACAAGATCTCTTAGGAAACGTTGTATAACATTCAAACTGTGGACAAATTAAAGGACAAATATGAACTATAATGCTGTACAATTTGGAAAACAGTCTACTTTTAAAGATCTACAGTCTGTACATATAAATAAAACTGAAAACAACTTGTTATATACAAAGTTACATATCACCAAAAATGTATAAACAAAATTTTGAATAAACTGCCTGTGTTTCAGAATGTGTCGCCTATTTTGTTTTCTTCTCCTCCTCCTTTTTGTCGGCGACCACCTCAGAGAGATCTTCCACTCTCAGCATCTTCACTTTGTTCTCCATGTTGGTGAGCCTCTGCTTGATCCTGCTCTGGTAGGACGTGTATTCTGCTACCAGTCTGGCGAACTTGGTGGTCATTATCTCAAGGTTGCTCTCCAATCGTAACATCTTCTCTTCCAGATCTTTGGGGTCGGCCCCGGCGTTGGCAGCTGCCTCGTCCAGGAGGTTATCCTTTCTCAGGATAGCCTTACCCTTCTCCTCCAGCGCCTTTTTGGCTTCGGGATACTCGGTCAGCGCCTCCATTAGGTCATCTTTGGAGAGGGCGAAGAGGTCGGAGTAGCCTACACTGCGGATGTTGGCAGTTCTCCTATTCCCGGCTTTGCTGCCTTTGATCCCGAGGATGCTGATTTCTCCGAAGTACGCACCGTCGCTGAGCACAACAAACTGCGTGACGCCGTCATCTGCCACCACAGCGAGCTTCCCTTCTTTGATGATGTACATCTCTCGTCCAATGTCGCCCTTCTTGCAGATGTAATCTCCAGGGCTGAAGACTTGAGGCCGAAGTTTTAGGACCAGTTCAATAAGCAGTCCGGCTTCGCAATCTTGGAAGATCCGCACCTTCTTCAGTGTGTCTAGATGAACGTTAATGGCGATCTCCGCTTTAAGCTTATCTGGGAGGTTCTTCAGCACTTCCTTCTCATCACAGATTTTCTTCTCTGTCCAGAGGTAATCAAACCACTTGATGACTCTCGCCTCAAGATCTTTGCTGACCTTTCGGAACTGCATGTACTGCTTTATGGAGTCAATCTTGGCTTGGAACTCGGCGCGTGACGCATTCATGTTGGAGATCATCGCGCCCACATTACCGACGATTGTAGCGAAGATCAGTACTCCGATAAGGAAGTCGGTGACCACAAACAGGTACTCGACATCTCTGACAGGAGGAGGGGTTTCTCCGATGGTGGTGAGCGTGAGCGTGGACCAGTACAGACAGTAAATGTATTTCCTTGCTAGGCGCCCATATTCCGGATGGCTGATGTTCGGATATACCCACGTGTCTGTCCCAAGGCCGATGGTTTTGGAAATGGCGAAAAAAATGCAGGCATTCCAGTGAATGATGACCAGGATGTACAGTACGAGGTTGCTGATACGGAAGATGTTGGGATAGTTAGTTCTGGTCTCGGTTCGATCAAAGAACTCGAAGAGACGCGCCATTTTGAAGAGGCGGTTGAAGCGTAGTTCGGGGTTGTTGTATCCCACCTTGATCATGAAAATATCCGTCGGGAGCATGGAGATGATGTCATATTTAAACTGTGGCGTTTTTCTGTAATTCTCCATCAACTTCTTGGTGTCTTTCACCAGAAGTCCTTGCTCTAGGAAACCTATAAATCATGGATAATCATTTAATTTCATTCTCGAAATATTTCATTTTGAAAACCCTTCTAACAGCTCATTTATTTTCTCTTTACCTGTTCTTGATCTCACAAATGTGTCCACACAGTAGATAAAATCTGATGAGAAGTCCAGGACCATCCACAGAGTCATGTACGAGTCCTGAAGCTCATTAAAACATGATCTATAGAAATAAGAATACTGTAAGAACTCCTACCACCACCATTTAATTAAGAGCAATTAATTGAAAAATGAACCACGTTCAAGTTCAGACCTTGTTATGAGCATCATCAGGTTGTAAAACACTGGCCCTGCTATTATCACCAGCCATCGATAGTATGTGTCTGTGGCTGGATCCATGACCCACATGTTTTTCCTGAAAATATGAAGCTTAAATGAGCATTAAAGATCTTACAAGGAGTGCAGGAGCCAATACCACTTTATCAGTATATTCATTTATTCTATGGTCATTAGAGCCGAAAGCAAATGATTCCTGATTAGCAGTCAGTCACGGCATGATTTATATTTCGCTACGCCCACAAAAAGCTCACAGTGAGATGAAAACATCAAAATGGTGGCTAAATGGTGAAAGAACACCTCCTAACCACTGTATGCACTAAATCTTCCAATAATTGCAGCACATCAACTACCATAGACACACTAAGTGTGCCCTTTTATGGGGTGCCATTACTTTTGCCCTACCTAAACAGCTAGTCTTCTGGAATCGCTTTTTTTCATAGGAAATTACTAAGTTTCGCAAAATGTTACTTAATAGCGTAATCCATATATAAAGTCACAGTAACTCATTGACAATTATACGAATGGTCACGTAACTGTCGAGGTTCACGTGCGTGAGTCTCCTTATATGGAAATTTATACAAACTCGAGCAAAATGGAGGACAACAATTTTTTTTTCCAACTAAGTGATCCTGCGAACAATTTACAAATTTGTTCATATTCATTCAGAAGCTCTTTGTCTAGTTTATCAGCTCCACCTACCATACGGGTTGCTATGGAGGTGTACAGTTACTGACTGTGGTACTGCACAAAGTATTGGCACCCCATCCCACAGACTTGCCCACAGTAGCTAACTGTACACCTATATTTTGCTCCATATGGTAGAAGGACCTGATGAAATGGTGAAAGGCAAAAGGCAGATTTTAATAATAATTGTATTTATAATAATTCTTATATTAAAAATGATTTACACAAAAAATGCTAATAAAAACAGAATAAAGGAAGAAACAAAATAAAATGTAACAGAAATTATTAAAATAATTGGTGTATACATTATCTTAAAGAATTTTTGTTGGCTGTTTTTTTTTTTCTGCAGGTGAGTAGGTGTGTCCAAACATTTACCTGGTATCTGCTGCATACTTACTGAAGCTCTTCTGTCTTTTTATCATCTTTCTTATCCTTCTTATCATCCTTCTTTTCATCTTTTTTCTCTTCCTTCTTTTCCCCATCTTTTTTCTCTTCCACTTTTTTCTCATCTTTCTTTGTTTCCTCTTTTTTGCTAAAGGTGAGATTTTTGGATTTATTCAGTTTAACAGATTAAGGAGTTTTCTGTTAGGGACCACTAAAGACCTAAAGCAGTATTCTACCAGGGTGTACTAATTTATTGACATATAGGGGCAGTACTAGCACACACATTCAAAATGTCCATTACTATGTACACAGGGGCTGTATTATAAATAAATAAATAACTTGCCAGTAATATAACATACAGATTTTAATCTCAAGCTGTTTTAGCACCAGGTGCTGCTTTTTGTACTGAAATGCTTAATGAATTACTGAAATATTAATATTAGAGTCTTAAAAAGTCTTTGATTTTTAGAGTAAAATAATTAGTCTTAAAATTAGGACCAACGTGCTCAATTTTATTAAAATGCTTAGTGAATTACTTTTAAACGGAAAAATTAGATTCTTGAATAACTAGAAGTCGTAAAATCTAGCCTAATGTACTCATTTTTATGAAAATACTTGATGAATTATTTTCTAACTAAAACTAGTTGTTCTAAAATTAGGACTAACATACCTTTTTTCTTATTACAAACGCATACACTGAACAATTAGGAGTTTTAGGACTAACGTGGCCATTTTATTAAAATGTTTGGTGTTTTAATTTTAGTGTAAAATAATTAGGAGTCTTAAAATTAGGACTAACACACACAAAACTAAAATGCTTGGTGAATTACATTTATACTGAAAAATGAAGAGTCCTAAAATTTGGATTAACATCACCATTTTCTCCTAAGATGGCTGGTGTTTTAATTTAGAACTCTTAAATTAGGACTAGTAATAACTAATTTTTTAAAAAGTACCCAATTCTACTAAAATGCTTGGTGAATTACTTTTAGACCGAAAAATTGGGCATTTTGAAATTAGGATTAACATAAGTTTATATTAAGTAAAAATAAATGTTTTATTTTTTTTTTAATGCATAGAGTGGAAATTTTTAAATCTTAATATTAGGACTAAAATACCCATTTTTACATAAATGTTTTGGGGTCAGATTTATGAAGCAGGACAAATTAGCACCACAATTTAAAAAAATCACCAATGGGAGTGGCCAGTTCTGCGGGTAATCCACTAACAATGTTACTAACAAAGTAATGAACACAGGCAGTTCATTTTAATAATGACCAACACAATGTACCAAGAGCAGCACAAATTAGCGTCGGGTCACAAACAGGTACAGAATAACGCGCCTTGGCAATCGATATGTTCTGATAACGTCTTCCTCTGGCATTCCAAATAAATTAACACGAGTGGAGAAAATTCTCTCCCTTCTACCACACTTGCTTTTTTTTTGTTTTGTGCCTCATTCCTGAGCATGCAGTTGGACCTTCGCAAGCACATAAATTATATTTTGAAGAGAAAATATTACTCTTAGCAAACAGAAATCTATTCTGTATGCGCTCAAATCTGCCTGCACACTTGCTCACTTTCATCTCCACAAAATTAAGACGTTTTGTTTTTTCGGTGTTAAATAATGCAGCAATCAGCAGTAAACTGACTACTGCAAACCTTAGTGAATCATGTCACATGATTCATTTAAATATTCTCCTCCCACAAATTTTGTGATCTGAAAGGAAACTCTGACAAATACATGCAATAAGGTGAGCCGCAAAAATAACTGTCCACGCCTTTCCATCGCTAACTTGTCACGCCTATGTGCGCTCGAGCAAGGAGCAGCTCGAGCACTCGCGTGCGTCCACGGAACGCTTTGCGCGCGCCTCCAAGACTAATTGGTATTGGAAACACCTGTTGCTGGTTAAAGCGCAATCAGCGCGAGCTTATAAGGATGCTGACAACACACTGAGACTTCGCGAAGTATTGCGTTCAGTTGTCTGACCATACCAAGCCCTGTTTATTGTATTGTCTTCCTGGTTATCGACTCACGTTCTGTATTTTGGTTTTCGATTTAGTCTCTGTCTGGTCTAGTCTGTTTGTGCCTCGTATTACCCTTGCCTGTCTACTGTTTGGATTCAGCCTGCCGTTTTTGGATGTGTATGCCTGATTATTGTTTTTACAATAAACTCTTCCTGCACATACATCCGTCTACAGCCCCAATATCTGACACAACTTTTCACTGCACATCTTTAGTAAAACTAGACAATAGTTTTTTAACGCTAAAAATCGTTTTTTACTAAACCGTTAGCAAATCTGGCCTTTTACATTTAAGGCAAATCTACCAGTTTTTACTAAAAAAAATGTTTAGACTGAAAAATGAAGAGTTTTAAATTTAGGAGTAATGTACCCAGTTGTACCAAAATGTTTGGTGAATGATTTTTACACTGAAGCTTTTGAAATCTTAAATCTAACATGCCCATTTTACTGTAAATCAGCCTATTAGGAGCAGAATTTTAGCGTTTAAAAACATGAGAATACAGCCCCAGGAAAATAATTAACATAAATGTTAATAGTCACGACTTTTACACATTTATGCTGTAGTAGAAACTGCAGAAACACCTCTGTTACTAATCCATTTCTAGCTAGGCTACTGCTAAAAGCGCTAAAACTCCTGAAGGCTCATAAATACAGATAAATACTTACTCGTCTGTGTTGTTGCAGTTGTTCATATTGTAAAGTGCGAGCGGCCAGTGACTTCAGAGGAAAGAATCATTCAGTGTTGTTATTTCTAATGAAATCTGTGCTGATATTAAAACTATAAAACTACTGCTATGGTTTATAATTTTAACTAATAGTCTAATAATCCCTGTTATAAAGGCTAAGTGAAGCTGTTCTTAGTACTGCCCCTCTGGATCATGCTGATAGTGTTTATACTCTATCATCCTGCCCAGGGATGAATCAAGTCCCCATTTTTCTCCACTCAGGTCATGTGACTTCACCCCAGACTGCATTTATCTGGTCTTTATTTATTATTTGACCTGCAGACACGACGCCGTGACTTACTTCCTCTTGTCAGGCTGCTCAGTGTGGCCTAACGAGGAGCGGGGATTGCTGCCGTAGCTGGAGAGGTTGAGCTCAGGACCCCGGAATCGCTCCAGGAAGGAGTCAGGCCTCTCGACCTCGGGTTGCAGCCTGTGTGATGCCCAGTTCCTCAGCATAAACAGGAAGTGGGACAGCCTGGGACAGCAGGACAGGTCAGACACCAATGAGTTCTCTCAGTATAGTATGTCATACTTTTTTTTATCCTTTTACAGTTACATTTAATGTTGTGGAACATCTGCGAAACAAGTTCACATATATCAGCTATAAACAGTCGATCCCTCACCAGCTTCTCTTTTTTTCTCTCCCTTGAAGTTAATAAGACAAAGGAAGCTTGTCATGTTACTGAGAATCCACAAGGAAGTGATATCAATGATTACACATTTTTTAACCTGAGCTTCCCTCCATTACACCTTCTGACCAATCAGAATCCAGAACTTAACAAGAAGAAACCAATCACAGAGTGGACCTACAAAATCTCTTCCATTGTTAATTTGCAATTAAATATTGTGTGTGTGAGAGAGAGAGAGAGAGAGAGAGAGAGAGAGAGAGAGAGAGAGAGAGAGTTATGCATTTCACACAGTTATATTTTCTATAAAACAGTGTTTTCCCAATCCAGGTTTATCTGATTTACCTGATCTGATCTCACACACTTCTTTTTAATGAACTGATTTAATGCATTAGGTAATTAAAGCGATAACAGAGCAGAGATGCTTCAGGCCTGGGTTTGGGAATCACCGTATTAGAGGATGGGGAAGTGTAGATCATAGAGCTGTCAGCCCTAGGTAATGAGCGTATATAGTGAAGTGGAAGTTATTAAATATTCATTAAATATGCAAATATTAAGAATGCAGTACTTACATAATTGAAAATTTGAATGTGTTTGTTAAAGTTATCTGACGGCCCTAGTAAATGTTGTGGAGGTGTGTGTGTGTGTGTGTGTGTTACCTTGCCATGGCTCCTGTCCCTGTGAACGAGCTCCTGCGAGACTCCTGGAGCTGACTGGACATTACCCTGTTCATGTCAGAGATGGTGTCGTCGCATATCGAGTGCGTCCTGAGACATATAGATGAACAAATACTGTTAAACCTCCCACTTACTGGTACTGTCATTTTCAGTAGCACCAGTTCTGTTTTTTTAAACCTCCCAACCAATGAGGTTACAAGTTGTGTACCAAATGTGAACATGGAGGACAAAGTGACGGTGGTTTACAAAAATATTGTGAAAATGTTGTTCACACTATAAGGTTAAAGTCACTCATGTTGCTTATCTCTTGTGGGTGTGGCCTGTCCAGGTTTTGTTTTCTGATGAGAAATGGTAGTAACTATATACGCACATCTTCTAAAACCAACTAGTTAAGCACAAATTAAATACCGCACAAATCAGTGTGAAAATCGGTTGTGTGATTCACATATTTTCTTCTGGAAAAGGGTCACATGATAGGAGTGTGACGAATCAGAAAAGGATACGTTGTGACAGATAAGACCCAAACAGGAAGCGAAAGTGGGTGTCAGCGTCATCGTTTCCAAACAACTCCATTTTCACCCATCTACACTAATAGCGGAGCTCCATACTTAAGAGAATATGGTAATGTATCGACCTGATTTTTGATGGCTTTT